>QGQB01000053.1:0-175489 GCA_003385265.1 Neonectria hederae | reverse complement strand
AATAAGATAAATTAGCTATATAAGCTAAATAAGCTATATAAAAAATAAATAAAACCTATATTATATATCTTATTAAGACTAATATACTAAAAGAAACTAATATTAGTCTGAGGGGGTATTAACTAATTTAAACTAATACTAATACTAATATTAGTCTAAATATTAGTATTAATATTAGTATAAGCTTATATTAACTAAAAACTAGTTTAAGTTAGTCTATGCTAACTAATTTTATACCTCTATCTATACTAATACTAACTAATTAGTATTAAATTAGTACATATTATACTAATTTTATTAAAGTAAATTATAAGCTTAATTTAATAAACTAATTATCTAATTAAATTAATTATAGATTTATCCTTAGTAATTAGGTATTATTAATCCTAATGCTTAAATTAATAATTAGCTCTTATTAATCTTATTATATAATTTAATCAGTAATTATACTATATTCTAAATCCTAATACTTAAATTAGTAATTAGCTATAGTAAATTATTAATTTACTATATTAATATACTTATTTTACTACTTAAATTTATAATTAGTATTAATAGTTAATTAAATACCTAAATAGCTAAATAGGTAAATAGCTAAATAACTAAATAGCTAAATAACTAAATAACTAAATAACTAAATAACTAAATAACTAAATAACTAGAGAATTATAACTTTTACTATTATAACTATTATATTTATATAATATACTAATTCTATATTAATATACTAAAAAATAAGTATTTAATTAATATAAACTTATATTAATACTAATACTAATTTCTATACTAAATACTAACTAAATATTAACTAATTCTAATTAGTATTTAATTAGTATATTTTAAATTAACTAATTTTATAACCTTAGTTTAAACTAGTTTAAACTAATTAAAAACTAGTTTTTAATTAGTTAATTTACCCTTATAATAAAACTAGTCCTTTTAGTCTAATCTATTTAAAATGGACTAATTCTAATAATAGTTTATTTTAATATTTAGTATATAGCTTAATAGTAAAAGGAATTAAATAAAGTAATTATATAACTAATAATAATAAATTAATTTAATTTATTTATATATTACTTTAACTTAGTTATCTAGACTTTCTATTAAGTAGCTTAGACTAATTTATAATAAAGGGGAAAAACCTAATAGTAAGCTATAGAATATAAAACCCTCTATTACTCTTACCTAAGGAAGAAGTAAATTAAGCTTAATGTATATTTATAGTAATATAAGTTTTAGATAAGTTTACTTTATAAGAAAAGCTAATTATATACTTATTATTAAGCCTTTATAAAGCTTAGCCTAAATTATATACTAAAGTTCTTTTAGTCCTTTATTAGGTTTAAGTTATTTATATATTTTCTTTCTTCTCTTAGGTATTATTATTATTATTACTTAGTATTATTATATTTTTTCTTATTCTTAATAGTATTTATTCTTTAATTTAATTAATTAATCTAAATATTACTAAGGCTAAACTTAGATTTAACTTAGCCTAAGGCTATTTTAGAGATTATTTAAGTTCTCTTTAGACTAAGTAATTTAATCTTATAATTAATATTAATACTAAGATTATTATATTTTATAGTAAATATACTATATATTTATATTCTTCTAGAATCCTTAACTATATAAGTCTTTCTATATAAATATTCCTTACTTAATCTTATTCCTTCTATATTATATAGTATATATAGAATTATACTAAGTATAATCTATTATAATTATAATATACTAAAGGGATTTTATTAATAAAGATAGAATAAATTATATCTCTAATATAATAAATTCTTTTATAATAATTATACTTAATTTATTCTTAATAATATTATATAATATATCTAAAGTAAAAATACTTAAAGTATTATTTAAGTTAAATATTCTTTAAATAAAGTTTAATTTAATATACTTTTATAATTATAATTATACTATAGTTATAAAGTTTATTTATATTTATTAGTTTAATTAATAATTTAACTAAAGATTAATAAAGCTTAGCTATATAATAGCTTTATAATAGATTTATAATATATATCTTAATATTATTTACTTATTAGATATTTACTATAAAGTCTTTAAATAAGTTCTCTATATAGCTAATTAAAACCCCTTTATTAATTACTATAAATTACCTTAGGACTTAATATATATTTATATTAAAAATAATTAAAATCTAAGTATTATTCTTTAAGAAATTTGTAATTAATTTATAAAAGAAAATTATAATATTTTTACTAAAGAAATAATATAAAATTATTATAAGTAAAGAATAATCCTTTAGAAAAGTATAATTAATATTTATTATAATATTTAATAATATATAGAATATAATATTAAGAATTATACTTAATAACTTAATAATAATCTCTTTACTAAAGTAAAGAGAAATTATTTTAAATAGTAATATTATAAGAGATTAATATATTCCTTTATTATAAGTAATTTAAGCTTAAATTAAAACTATAATAAATATATTCTAAAGAATAATTATTATTACTTTTTTAATTATAATTATAATTAATTCTATAAGAAATAATAAAATTAGAATACCATTATTTATACTTTAAGTATAATTTATAATAGTATTAATTAGATTTATTATTACTCTTTATACTAAGGGAAAAGTAATTTCTAGGATAATTACTTTAAGTTTAAGTTTAATCTTAATAATAAAGTCTTTAAATTAATTATAGATTATTTCTATACTAGGCTTAGTATATAGTTAATATAGGCTTTATAGTAAAAGATTTTCCTTAAGGGGAGAAAAGGGATAATTTATAACTTTAATTCCTTTTATTTTATTTACCTATTTACTATATATAATATAATAATAATATAAGAGTAGAAAGGGAGTAAAGAAAGTCTATAGAGAAAGATAATTAGATTGGAAATATTTTAGGTATATAACTAAGGTATAAAATAAGGGAACTATTAAATATTTATAAAGTTAATAATTATAATAAATTAGAATAAATAGAATAGTTAGCTAATTAATTAATTTAAATATCCTATAGTTACTATTTATTTAGATAATCTAATTAGTAATTTAGATTAAAATAAATAGCTAAGTTAACTAATTTAATAATTTATATATTTATTAACTATTATTTATATTAATAACTTAATTAGTAATCTAAATTAGAATAAATAGATTAACTAATTAACTAATTAATTTAAATATTCTATAATTACTATTTAAATAGATAGCTTAATTAGTAACTTAGATTAAAATAAATAGCTAAACTAGTTAATTTAGTAATTTATATATTTATTAACTATTATTTATACATATAACTCAATTAGTAATCTAAGTTAAAATAATTATATTAATTAGTTAACTAATTAATTTAAATATCCTATAGTTACTGTTTAGATAGGTATTATAATTAGTAATATAGATTAAAATAAATAACTTAGCTAATTAATTTAGTAATTTATATATTTTTTAATTATTATTTATATAAATAACTTAATTTATAATTTAAATTAGAATATATAGATTAACTAGTTAATTAATTAAATAAGATCTTTAAAGCTTTATTCTAGTAAATTCTATTTCTTAGGACTAATTTTAAACTAATAGATTAGTAAACTAGTTTTTAGTTAGTCTAAGCCTAGAATAAAACTTAGACTAGTCTTTTAGACTAAAAACTAACTAAAACCTAGTCTATAATTAGTTAGTCTACCCTTGGAATAAAACTAGTTTTACTAGACTAAAAACCAACTAAAGACTAACTAATTTAAACTAGTTCTTAGTTAGTCTAAAATGGACTAACTAATTTCATAACCCTGATTATAGTTGTCCGCTGTATTGTCAACTTCGTCGTTAACTCCGCTGTCATTTGCATTATAACTGTCGCTGCCGCTGTCGCAGTCGCAGTCGTCGTCCTGTCGCCTCTCATCCTCAGTGTCATATTGCTATCCTCATCAACGCCCCACACCCAACCTACGCTGCTGCATGGCGTATGCTGCCTCGTCGAAACGCGCCATTCTGGGGTGGATTGATCGCGGTGGACCATGGCTAGAAAGGTGTAGTAAGCAGCCGGGGAAGTCGAGAACAATTTCGTCGTAGGGATGGTTGGTAGAAGAATTGGGACATACGCGTGATGGGTCTCAATCAATTCAGCGAAGCACGGAATGAATGTAAAAAGAAAGAGGCAAGACAGTATAAATACGAAAGGTTGGTGAAGAGTGGGAACAAAGAAACCTCACCCCAGCAAGTCCAAGGCATGTATGTTCTACTATTGGATAGAATCCAGGAACTTCTGTAAGTGGGAACGATTCCTGACATGGGTGTGAACGAACACTGGGAGGTGTTACAAAGGTTCAGCGCAGGACACATTACTTTGTTCTATCGACACCTAGAGAAGAGTTCCGTAGATGCACTATTGTTCCCTCCTGGCCTGGAGAAAAGGGAACTGATCTAATAATGCGAAAGTGAGAAATAGTTGACATACTGCTTAAAATAATTGTTAGGCAGACCGCCCGTGTCAATGCAACCAACCTCCACTGCTTGTAGAATGCTTGGAGGCCATTCCGGGCACACCGACTCACTAACTATCAGAACCAGAGGGCTCCGCCCTTTACAGGGGACAAACGATGCCTATTCCAGGAGACTCATCAGAAGCGCTGGACCCTTTGTGGCTTGTGCCCCTGGCCGTCAGCGGGCCCCATTTGCGGATGGACAAGGATTGATGATGCGTGATACGCTGAACGCTCTGCCTTACCGGGCTCAACTGTGGCTTTGCAGATCTACAATAGGAAGCATCCATCTCGGGTTAGGCTGGTTGCCCGGGCACTCCGAGGGGCTGAGGCTAGGGCTGGTTTAGGGAACTAGATTAAATTAGCTGGGCCCCGACCGGGTCCAAGAAAGAGAGCCCCTCATTTTGCTCTCAACTCTAGTTAATCTCTATCATCTCGACGGTTCCTCGACACTTCAACACACGCACGCGCCCTCTACCGTTGTGATGCATTCCCTCTCGGCGTGCCGTTCCCATTCACATCCCCGGACGCTTGCAATCAGGCAAGCCACGGGCCCGTATCTGCTCCCGGGGCCACCGCCTGTACCTGTCCCCTCCAATGCTCGCGTCCACGCCACGGTCCCAATCTCAACTGCTTGTCTCGCTTGTGTTAGCCGCCTATGTTCCCTACAACTGTCAGAAATGGTCCAGCTAACTCCAATTTAAGCGCACCAAGCATCTCAAGTGCGATGGCCAAAAACCCTGCTCCCGCTGCACCAGCTTCGACTGCGAGTGCATCTATGTTGCATCCCGCCGCGGCTACAAGGGCCCGCGGAGAGCCTCTGGTGCTGTTTCCAAGAAGCGCAAGCCTGTATCAGCCCCGTCTGAGTCTTCATCATCATCCTCCTCTTCCTCCTCCTCCTCCTCCTCCTCCTCCTCCTCCTCCTCCTCCTTCTCTTCCTCTACCATCAATGTCTCGCCTTTGCTCAGTATGGGCCCCGACACCTCTCTCGTTGCCTTCAACTCTAGCATCGCCTACTCAGTCAGCGGCCCTGCTTCTCCCTTCATCCTCCAATCCTGCCCCCTCGACCCCTCAAATCTCCCCATCTATCCTATATACATGAACCCCGTAGACGCATTGAACTATCCCTTCGCGCCCCTTTGCCGCCAGATGCTTCCTCCTCGGGACCGATACATTGACTCATTCTACCGTCACTTCCACTCAACCCATCCCTTCGTCTTACCCCAGGACTATCTCCTTCCATTGGCCAAGCATGCCGGTATTGAACCTCTCATAGCAGCTATGCGCTGGGTTGGCTCGCTCTATATCGACACAGGCTCAACATGTGTCCGACTTTTCGAGGAAGCATACCGTCTCATCTACACCCTTACAAGCCCCAAGGACGGCTTCTTGGTCCAGGCAATGCTGCTTCTCATCATTGGACTCGATGGGAACCGCCATAGAGACAAGGTCAAGGAGATCCTGGCCAACGTCCAGCATATTTCACTCCAGATGGGTCTCAATACGCGTCTGTTCGCATCGCTCAACGGACGAGGCATGCCCGTACTTGAAGAAAGCTGGCGGAGAATCTGGTGGGATCTCTACGTCGTTGATGCTACGATTGCGGGCGTTCACCGGACTTCCAACTTCCTCCTCTATGATGTTCCAGCTGATGTTGCTCTACCATGTGAAGAATATCAGTATCTCTGTGGTGTAAGCCTCTCCGTGCCATCCTTCCCATTTACATGCTAACCTATTGTAGCAAATTCCTCTATCACGCTCTTTAGAGGAAATGGACAGTTGTGACATGAACGATAACCGCGAATTCTCATCGTTTGCCTATCGGATACAATGTGCCCGCAACTTGGGCAAGCTCATGCGACTGCCCATATCCAGAGCCAAGGATAAGAACATGGCCAAGATCGAAACCGTTCTCGCCAACTGGCAACTCTACTTGCCTGCATCTAAGCGAGATACACTCTATAAGGACGGTGAGCTGGATGAGATGATGTTCCAGGCATTTATGATGTCGCATGCCATCTCCATCCTCCTTCACCAGCCTTTTTCGCAACTAGACCCATCCCCAACGCGATATATCAATGCATGCGCACCCAATACCCCGGCACAATCAAGCGACGTCTTCAACTCACACACTAAACATACAATCCATGCGGCCAACGAGATCACCAAGTTGATTACCCACCGCGTCCCCCAGCTATCACACACTCATTTCTTTTCCTACATGGTGACGCTCGCGTCAACTATCCATCTCAGCGTGTGGACCCTTGCGTTTGTTCCCCACAATGATGATGGAATGCGTCAAAAGATTCGACTCAATGTTGGGGCTCTTGAGACCTTTTCACGGCTGTGGCCAGCGGCAGCCCACCTATGTCGTCAAGTCAAAAGTATCGCACAGGAGGTATATCGAATCAAGAAGCAACAATACTTGCCACCTCAGTTTTGGATTGGCTTCACAGAAGGAGCGGTGGCAGATATGACAGTTGACCAGTCTATTGTCAATGAGATTGAAGCATCGTCTGGAATGCCGACAACAATAGACAGAGTGGCTTGTTGAGCTAAACCCTTGTGCTTAAGTATAAGATACCCATGCAAATATATTGCATAGTCGCCATTGAAGACGTCGTTGTAGCTTCCTATATTCCTTTTACATTTAAACCGAGTCGTGCTTCTGTTTCTAGCTTCGGTACCCATGAATCGAGCGATGCTCCGGGCTATGTTACAATTGGGAATTGCAGGCTTCGTCATTGCCGAGTTTTCACCTAATGCCTCCAACTCATCAGGACCTCCTAGCGATTTGTCTAAACGCGGAACAGAGGAACGTTTCTGACGAACATGCAACTTCTGGATAAGCTAGCATCACGGGACAATTGGCACCCGATTGTAGTGGTATGAATTCAATTAAGTACGCCAAACAAGTCCTCACGACGCACCATCTTGTTCCCATCGATGTCACTCAACTTGGATCCCATTTAGCCTAATTCAGTCTGTATCCAGTATTGTGATATGTGATACAACGACTTACTCTCTCAGTTCTAAGGCTAGTGTTATTGTACTCTCTGCTTCTATTTACGCTCTCTTTCCTGGTTTCTTCCCCGTTTGTAAATAGAGATTTTGCCTACCTGCTGAGAGCTCAACAGACATAACTTGAATCAGGCAGTGGAACGTAAGCCACCGGCATAAAAAGAAAAGTCAACATCATTATAATGGCATGCTCCTCGCGGCCTACCGACGACTTATCATTATGAAGATTTGATGGTCATGTCACTATCGAACATATTAAGTACAATGTAGAATTCCATATACTTTTATGTAGGCAAAAAGAAACAGTTCTAATGAACTCCCTCGGGAAGGCTCGAACTTCCGATCTCCCGATAGTCAAGTGATAACAGTCGGACGCTTTAGCCAACTAAGCCACGAGGGACCTCAGATGAGTGGTTGTAATTCATGGCCTTAGCAAGTGGCTCTATCATTGAGACTGATCCGTGGTTGGCTCCTGTCTTCACTTGAGAAGTCGTGAGGTTGATATGTTAGCAGGCGGAAATGTGGTAAATCCAGCCAAATTGGCATTACTGTTTGTTGCAACTGCAGCTCCGACTCTTCAAAGATAGATCTATTTGTGAAAGATGCTATTAGTTACTGCTGGAGACCGTGTAGCTGAAAGATAAGATGAACTGTCATCAAGTTACACAATAAGCCTTTATAATGCAATTTCAATTTTACCTTAGTGATCTTCAAGCTGGACCGCCATATTATCTACACTCACTGACACTATGAAGGACTGGCGTCGGTTAGCCTCGTCGATGCCTAAAACCTCGGAAGAAACTAAAGAATCGGACGAGTCTGCCACTGTGATCGACACCTCTCAGGATGATCATTCGACTAGTCCCACAATGACACTCCAGACCGAAGAACTAAGGAGTCTACACATAGACGAGAATTCGCCAAACAATACCCTCACTACTTCCTTTTCGTGGGACCATCACGGCATCCAAGCCCCTGGATGGCCTACCGAGAAAGATACTCGCCCTTACACGGTGGCGACACCCAGAGCTCGTCGAAGCCCCGAGGACACTAGGCTTCCTGGCCGCTCTGGCGGGAACACGTCCCAGGTCATAACTCAATACCCAGCCAGCGACAGAGTTGCGAAACCTGACGGCTCTCGTGTGGCAAGACCTGAAGTCTCAACTAACGGAGTCGAAGACTTGGAACACATGAGGACTACCGTGTCGTTAGCCCGTTCTAATTTGAGGTTGATCCGCGAATTCCTTGCCCGATGGGCACTAATGCGCGAGACGGAAAGAGACCGGCTAGACGATAAGATCACTCCCATCATCGGGTCCGAAACTGAACGACGTGCTTCATTTATTGTTTAGGAAGGTTTAATCGAGATCATAGAGACAGGACTTTCAGCGGCTTTTCTCAAGCGTATTGGCTTCGATAACTAAGCACAACGCCGTTTTACATAATTGATGATCCACTAATAATTCTCTATCAAATGGACGAGAACCCTTCAAGGCAGATACGAGGACGATGACGATGGCGATCTTTTATTAATAGTCAAGACAGAATCAATATTTCAGAGTTGCGAAAACTTTCACAAATTGCCCTGAGTGAGAAAGGGATTGACGCTGTAACGAGATTGGCAAATTTGCCATGGCGATAGGAACAGCTTATTCCACGTTGCGCTGTGCTGGTCTGACATGCAACCCGGATGTAAGACGAACATGGACGTAAGACCAACAGCTCAACAGCGAGGACCGGAATCGAGAGGGTCGGCTTAAAATTGCAGGATCGCAGGGATTAACCAACTCCTCCCAGCGCCTCAGGCAAACTACGAATAAAAACCCCAGCACTCCCTTTTCATTATTCAGCCCCCCTCCAAGGCCCTATGTGAAAAGAAAACTTGAAAACCCGCTTCTTCACCCATTGCAACCTCATATCAAAGTTTTAATGGCAACCTTCAACATGATCTATGCCGCGCTCCTCCTCCGGGGCACGCTTGTGGCCGCCGGCTAAATATACGCTACGCAAAAACCCGCCATGCTTCCGATACTAGGTCGGCTCACAGCAGAAGGTTGCTTTGGATCGCTCAGCCTCTCAGATACTTTGAGCCATGGGGAACAGAAATTTGTCTCTTCCGGTATGGGAGGAGATGCCGAAAGGAGTGGAAGCCATGTCATGATAACGCACCTGCACCGATGCTACTGCGCCGACACTTACCCATCTCGTCTCTCGCTGATTGATGATGACCAATGCGAATATCCATGCCCTAGATATCCCATGGAAGCTTGTGGTGGTCTTAAGGGGCATACAGTGTCTTTAACACGGGCCTAAAGATGGCCGTCGAGAATGACGACCATGCCGACGACGCCGACAAGCCTACCCCGTCGACAACTACCGCCAACACCGGCTCGCCTACATCGAAAACCTGTCATTCAGCTCTGACAGATATCCAAAATGCTGCTCAAGATGTTTCAGCGGCAGCCAACGGGATCTTCAGCAAGATCTGAGCCTTCTTCAATAAGTGCATTGGCCGCGTGGAATCAGAGGAAACGACACAGCCGAGCGAAGATACAGAACATGAACCTCTAAGTCTGCGTAGATAGCCAATAGACCTCTCCCAACAGCGTTATCATTGATGTAACTTTTTGCCGAGGCGAGTGTCGTAAGATAATGAGAATCGCGTGAAGAAAATACCATTTGCAAGGCGTCTCATACATACCATGTTCTCATCTTGCATGAGCCAGCAACGTTACGGGCTTCTTATTAAAAGCTAGAAATGGCATTGGGAATTGGGAATACGTCTTAAGAGACGGAGGGAATGGCCGTTCATAGAGGCCGAAGAGGTCTTACAACGCGATGGTGAGAGTGACTGGATGCTGCGCTACAGGATGAGTCCCCCCTTTACATATAACATCCCGCCATAAACAGCATGTATAAGATCATGGAGGAGACAAGAGTTAAACCAAAAGACCAAACAGCAAAAAAGGAAGACATACAACAGCAGGGATTCCCCGGTCGTCACCGACCCGAGTACTAATCTGCCGCTTCTCAGCTTGACTAAGGGAGAGCGGACGGGATCCCGTATTTTCTAAGAGCTATGGTCGTATGTGCATAAAGAGCTGATAGCATAAACTATAAGAATGTAGGAAGACTCACGAATTAAGTTGTGTAGAATTGAGAGGATAAGACAAAGTTCGTTTTGCTAGTGAAATAACGAAACCAACGTCTAGCTAGTGTATTGACCACTGGTCGGCTTCTTAGATGCATGAGCACAATCGAGATTTCCGAAAGTCAATTTGTTTAGAAATCAATGTCGTTGAGAAACTGGTGCGTGGTACTCGTAATCAGACTAAGTAGGCTCTGTTAAGATGGTTCGCGCAGGTATGCATAGTGCGGCAGCGTCTGGCTTGTTGTGATCCGAGGAGAGTGGGCATGTCAAAGCCTATCGAACAATTCTTAGTTCTAGTTCTTGTAAGACAAAATGTGTCAATGGCACTTTCGTCCCCAGCAACCTCGTCAGATGACTGTATAGATTTCTATGGTGGCGTAATGTTGCAGTCTGTTTACTGTACGATGACATGTTGGCCCAATCTTGAAACTCAGCAAACCTCTTGTTATGGTTAGGTCGATGAATATGGGATATCGGCTGCACATACCGTTCCAATCGCATCCCCAAACAGAAAATAAATTTTATGGTGCAGCGAGTTTAGATTAATATGCTAGGCCCTTACACGCCCAACCATCCGGATACAAGGCGGCATTGCGCTTGGTCCCACATACTGGCTTGGAGGTGGCGACTATGCAATTTTTTCCATAGCTCGTTGAGGATTTCTTATGGCAGAGAGAGCTCACATTTCTCATTTTTGCCACAATCTTGAGGTCAGTCCATAGTTGTTGACACGGTGTGTTTAGATGGGGGCTTATAAAGCTAGACCACCTCTAGTCCCATTTTATCAAGCAGGGGTCCCAGAAACGTCACCGGGCCCATATTATCAAAAGCCAGATTCTGTTGGTGAAAAACCTGCGGTCAGGAGCCAGCGGTGTGTTCCTGATCATTCAAACCACGGCCTCTCCTGATTCATCTACACTTCACCCTCCTTCATCCCGATTACAATGGCCCCCATCACGGAATGCCTCAAGCTCACCAGGAAGAACCTGTCCACAATTTCCTCGCAGCAGGGAGACCAGAAGGTGCAAACCCCTACATACGACCGGAATGACGTCAAGGAAGGAATTGTTCACGTCGGCGTCGGTGGCTTCCATAGAGCCCATCTGGCCGTCTATGTCGACCAATTGCTGGAGAAGCACAACCAGCGCGACTGGGCCATCTGCGGCGTCGGTCTGCGACCCAACGATGCTTCCATGCGCGATGTCTTGAGCGCCCAGGACCAACTGTACAGCGTCATCGAGCGCTCTGCCAAGGGCAGCTCCGTTAAGGTCATCGGCAGCATCAATTCGTTCCTCTTCGCGCCCGACGACCGGGAGGCTGTCATTGCCAAAATGGCCCACCCGGACACTCACATTGTGTCCTTGACCATCACCGAGAGCGGTTACTACTACAACGAAAACACCCACGAGCTGCAGTCTGAGCACCCCGATATTCAGCATGACCTGGCCAACGAGAACTCCCCCATCAGCACTTTTGGCTTCCTCTATGCTGCGCTGGCCAGGCGTCACGAGCAGGGGCTGAAGCCTTTCACCGTCCTATCTTGTGACAACATGCAGAAGAACGGCTCCATCACCCGCAACATGCTCGAGTCGTTCGCTCGTCTCCGCAACCCGGAGCTTGCCAGGTGGATCGCCGAGAAGGGAGCTTTCCCCAACGCCATGGTCGACCGCATCACCCCCAGCACCTCTCAAGACGACATCAAGTCGCTGGCAGAGAACTTCGGCATCGAGGACGCGTGGCCCGTTGTTACCGAGCCCTTCATGCAGTGGGTCGTCGAGGATAAGTTCTGTGACGGCCGCCCGCCGTTCGAGAAGGTTGGCGTCCAAGTCGTCAAAGATGTGCACGATGTTGAGCAGTTTGAGAAGCATAAGTTGCGTCTGCTCAACGCTAGCCACTCTGCCATGGCTTACCCAGGACAGCTTGCTGGTTTCAAGTACGTTCACGAGGTCATGGAGCACCCCGTCTACCGCAAGTTTGTCTGGCAGATGATGCAGGAGGAGGTCAAGCCCCTGCTGCCCGATATCCCCGGCGTGGACATTGACCAGTACTGCAACACCCTCATGGAGCGCTTCTCCAACCCCACCATCATGGACCAGATTCCCCGTGTTGCCCTGAACGCCTCGGGCAAGATCCCCCAGTTCATCACACCTTCCATTGCTGAGCAGATCTGGGTGACTGGCCCATTCCGCCGCTTGTGTTTCGTCGCTGGTGCTTGGTTCCGTTATGTCAACGGTGTTGACGACGAGGGCAACTCGTTCGAGGTCGACGACCCGATGCGAGAACAGTTGCAGACCCTGGCGAAGGCAGGTGGAAATGACCCCCGCGAGCTGCTTACCATCAAGATGCTGTTCGGTGACGATTTGCGAGGCGACAAGCGCTTCCTTGACGAGGTCACCACAGCTATGCAGCTTATTGCCAAGGATGGCGTCATGGCGACTCTTCCCAAGTACGTCGACTGAACGGTACCAGGGATACAAGCTGTTGGTCAACTTGTTACAATATAGACGGTTCTTAATGTTTTAATGAAATGAGTACGGATACACCGACATACTTGAGGTGGTCGTGAACAAAGCTGTGATAAGTTTCATATGGCCGGAGTGCATTGTCAGCTTCCATTGCCACTGAATCAATTTCCACGATAGCTGATCTGAAATGCAACTTACACTGGCGAGGCAAATCGAGTAGTGAAGCGGGACAAGCATCCGAGAAAGACCAGCAGCAATGAGTCGCTCAGCTGAAAAGGGTGAGCTGAGCTGAGTGTAGGTTGAGCCTGGACTGAAGAGAATGTAAAAGCGACTTCCAGTGGTAGGTAGCTCACGCTTGGCATGAGTTTCTACCCCTCGCTTCAGTCATGACTCTGGCCACCCTTCCCGTCGCGTCTTCTATGAATCTGAGCTTATCTTTGCAGCAGTCTCAACGGTCGACTTTGCTAATGCCACTGACTGGCCACGTTCGCCAGAGTCGGCCGCGTCAACGGTGTCAATTTTGAGCTAGGTCGTAATTTTACCGCTATACTCTCCCCCCTGGCGTTTCTCCCCATGGACGGCACCTTTCGCCAACTCTTCATACAATTCTAGCTTCTGGGGCCCATCGTATAAGTGCTTCGCTCTTGGCGAAGTAGTAGCCCGGCAGAATTCGCTCACAGAGGACAGAAGCGTGGACAACTATATGTCATTCCAAGAAGCGTGGGATGCACTAGTTGAATCTAAGGACGTAAATGTCTACAAAGCTGTAACTACCGATTTAATGAACACGGTGATACTGGTCTGACCAGCTAGAGTAAGCCATCAACTCCATAACTCATCATAGGGCAGTATAGTTTGCTAACTGCATAAGAACTTATACGACATATCCATTCGCTTTAGTCGATAATTCCTCGATCGGAAATTCCACGAGCTTTAATTAGTCTCTTTTGACATATGCTCGTTTACCTAATCGCCGCAATCGGCCTTGATCATCGAAGAATTCTCGAGAAACTCCCAACTATAGAATGGTAGGTTTCAGTTCAGAAGTCAGTTTGAAACCATCGTTCTGATCACCATCCGTCTTCCCGCAACGTATAATCTTACGATACGTGAAACATCCTGATTGCACACGCAGCCAGTCTAACGTTAGGCATTGTTTACATTACTGGTACTCAGTATCTTATTAGGATGAACACACATGAAACATGCCCACAGGGTTCATACATCCGGTTGTACTTACACAGTCACATGTCCCTCATTGGTTTCTGTAAATGCTCTTAATTTCCCGTTATAAATCTCATGTAAACTGTATGACAAGAGATGAAACTTGATATTGTAGCAGGAGGTAATTGTAGTAGATTGATCCTGCTACCAAATGGGCCCATCCTATCTAAAATCATCGCAGATGCGGTTGTGCTTGCCTTCTTCGCGGCGAGGTTCTACACGCGAAGTATATGTAAACAACGCTACCTCCTACTTGCGGCACCTCCAAGAATCCCATGTTTCAGGGGAAGACACCATTCTCGGCCCAGCCCTTCTCGCTATTAAGCTTGTAGCAAGGATTGATGATGCTCTAAACCGAAGTGATTGGACGCCAGTACATTCCCTAAATATGCCCGGCGTCATCCTAACGACCGCGAAGAGTAGTCTTGTACTAAGTAGCAATATTGTACTTTCACAGCTTGTGAGCGGCATTCGTGGCTCGTCCATAAGAAGATAGTGGCTGCGTCGTGCCGGGTAGTTTGCGTTCGACCATGTGTAACTAACCGTCGGGTGAGCCAACCTCACTGTCTAGGGCTGGGAGGCTGTCTCTGGCCTTCAGCAGGGAACAAAGGTAGTGAGGGGTTCACTGGAGAGCGTGGTGCCTGATGAGACCCAGTGTGATCGAGTGAAGTCTGGGAGTAGCTGGCTGTAGCAGTTATGTTATGGTCAGGGTTCGGCTGACGGCTGATGGAGTCTGAGTAGAATGAATCGTCATCCTGATGCGAGCCGTAAGCAGCCTTGTCACCACGAGCTGTAGCAGCGAGAGCATCCAACTCGTTGGTGTTATCAAGCTGAGTCTGTGATTTCATAAATGACGTACGATCGTCAGCCATGAAACGATAGCGGGCGTCTGGATTTCTTCGCCAGAATACCAGAGCACTCGACACAATGACCATAAGCAACAGAATCAGGGAGAAAGCGGCATTGGCGATGAAGAGCACAATGCCGACAATGGCAGCGACCATGTTCGGTGCTCCAAAGACGTTTGTGAAGATGAGGAGGAAGATGGCGTTGAGGAAGTTGAGGACGTGAATGGCAATGTTGAAAGAATTAGTCGGCTTATCCATCCAGGGGCGGAGAACGCTGGAGGCAATGAGAGCAGCGACCTCGATGATAATAAGAGCAATGGCCTGAACGACGCCATTGTGCTGGCCAAATGCGATGAACATCCCTTTGATGATGGTATAACCAAGAATGGGGATAATGAAGTAGTAGGCGGAAGCGCGGAACTGAACATAGAGGAATCCCAGTCTGTTGAGCACCTGAGGGCTTGAGAAGAGGACGGACGCCGGGTTGCTTCCCGAACGCGCAAGACGGATGACCTGGAACGTGGCCCAGCCGAGGGTAATAAGCATACCGAAGAAAAAGATGACGGCAAGGATGACCAAAGCAGGTGAGTCGACTTGGGTAAATTCCCAGAGACAAAGGATGGTCATCTGAGGGAAGCCGATGAGGGTTAACCGGAAGAGGATGCCCTTGAGGATGGTGAGCCAACCGCTTCGAAACTCTATGAATTTATCGCCTTTCAGCCATCCCTGCCTGACACATAGCTCACAGATGGCCTTGAACAGGGAAACAACGGCAATGGTGAGCAAGACAAAGAAATAGTAGATAACAAGGCCGGTGAGGAAAAGGTTCGTCGTCTCAATCTTGGAGCGGTATGCAACACGTTGGATCCCGTAGACAATGTAAGAGCCGTTGTCCAGCTTGACGTTGTTTCGTTTGGACATCATGGCAACGCCGCGATCGACTAAATACGAGGCGCCATCGGGGATGAAGTCGAGAGACCGCTTCGCGACCTGGACGGAGGCCGTGGAGAGTGTGCTGAAGAGGGTCGCTGGTGTACCGCCGGTGGCACGCTGATACCAGGTAAAGATGTCCTGCATCCAGTCGACTTGGATAATGCCCATGGACCACTGGAAGTTCTGGGTCCAGGCCTGCACGATGGGAGGCATCTTAATGCCCGTGAGGCCAATGATAGCCTGGGCTTGGAAATACCCAAACAGCGACATGGCGTTGACGGCCAGATGCGCTGCAGCGTTGCTGTGGCCGAGAGCAGAGACGGCAGCGGCGGATACAAGGCCGAGTCCAGCAATGATAGCAGTAGCCCATTTAACGCCGACTGACTCGACTGTCTTCCCGGTCGAAAAGGCGGCCTCGACACAGGCGACGCTCTCCTGCGTATCGGTCAGGTTGACAAAGACGCGGACCGTGGCGTCCAGATCTGGGATAGTGTAGGCGATGCCAGGCACTTCGTCCAGCGCATCGCCTAGCGGGAAACTGAACGTCGAGTCGATGTTGCCGGGCGACATGGGGCACAAGCCAGGCAGCTTATATTCTTCGCTACAAGGATTGATGACCTTGGTCATGAAGCGGTAGCCGTAGACATTCAACGCGACGTCGAAGACGATGCTTCCTTGCACGGAGACGGTGGCGATGACTCGGCAGGTGACCATCGAGTTGTTGGGCGTGATGACCATGTTGAAGAGGCTGGCGGAGAAGGCGGATTCATCCTGGCAGCTGTTCAACGAGTTGGACTCGAGGATCCTGTCGGCCGTGACGGAGGGGAGGATGGAGGAGAAGAAGAAGCAGAGGGTAGCGAGTGTAGCTGCAAACGAGAACCTCATCTTGGCGGTACGGTCTTTGGATCGATCGGTCGGTCGGCGGCCGGAAGAGAAGAGCAGGGTCGAGAAGAAAGAACACTGCGCCAGCGATTTATTTGAAGGCAGTCAATAAATATTAAGGCGTTGGAGAGTAAAAAGACATGGAGCGGGACAATCGATGCGATGACGGGTGACGAGCCAAACGAGGGGATGTGAGGTTTTGGGGACGGTTAGATCGGAGACGTATAAAATCAATACCGGTCGGGTCAATGGAGAAGCGAAGCTGAATCAAAAAACGAATGTAGAGGGAAGTTGTTATTAGTATCTCGAACTGGATGCCATTTGGAACGGATGCCAAGCAAGAAAATGTCGAATCCGGGGAAGATAAGAATTAAGAAAGAAAAGAAAAAACGGCGAGCATGTCACCGGAGCTGACAGAAAGAGTGGTAAGACGCCCGCTCCGATACGAGAATCTACAGACGAGACGATTGCTGGCGGAGGCGCAGCTCCCTGGTCAGCCCAAAGGTCCCCATGCTGAAGGATCGCCAACCTAGACTGTTTATGGTGGGCCAAGTCTCTTTGAAACACGAAGCCTCTGGTGAAGCTTCGATGCACAGCCCTGTGATCGACGTAGCAGAGTTAATCCCGCCGACTGCTTGATTTGTCGTGTAATTTCACATAGCTTTGACTTGTCACGGCTGCGTGTTCCTTCGATACGACGCAGACCAGAGCGTTCTGGACGACGCGGGCTCACAATGCGTCCGGTTTATTTCCCGTGCAGCCCACCACCATGTGTCAGGCCATTTGAGGCTGTGTTGGTTCGGCCGACATGTTCTATTGGTCCGCGGGACAGACGCTCCTCGTTCTCATGCCCCACGGTAATATCACGACGGGAACCGGCAAGGGATCGACTTCTTGGCATGTGGTTTTGACGCACTGTCCCGTTTGGGAATGCACCTTGGAACGAACATTGCTGGACGACTTTGTCAAGGTATATCACCGGCCATTACTACCGAGTAGTCTAAACGGCAAACTAGTAAGAAGGTTTCCTATTACAAGGATCACTAAACTGAAACTAACTAAGGCTGAGCATCTAGAAGGGTGGGGATTAATTGGAAGCACACGAGTAAATGTCAATTCGCGCTTCGTGAAGGTTTGTGATCTACGTGCAACTTACTGTTCTTGGGTAATTCGTTCAAATACGAAAGCGCTCTATTTTCCGAACTTCGCATTGAGGCAGATCATGTTGACCGACTGAAACAAACCTTGAGGAATGGAATTCACTATATCAGTCTGTAGGAGTCCTGCCAAGTAACATCCTTGTCAGGAGACGTAGCTTACCAACAATATGCGTGGGCCAGTTCAGGAAGTGCCCTCTTGATCAGATTCACTCAATCAAACTGCCTCGATATGTACATGAGTGTATGCATCTCTCATTAACAGCAACTGTAAGCTACATTAAGAATTGCTTGAGGGGAGAGAAGTGACGGTCTACTCGACTAAACCTACCCGACTAGACGTATTAGAGAAGGCCTATCCAGATAGTGGGGTGAATTTTGGAAGGCATACCACTTGGCAGTCATCAGATAGAGAGATCGTCAGATGTGTATAGAAGGAAGCGCCTGGAGATTAGCTATTGGGATCTCCAGCTTTGCCAGCCAGTGAATCCTACTCACCGTGCTTCGGACACTGCGCCTCGGCCTCAGGTCTGATCGCGAAGATCTATACCGTAACTGTAAAACTGGGTAAGAGTAAGCCCGCCGTTAAAGCCGACCCTGATGACTTTGTCAGCTTTGCCGTGGAGCTTTCGTTTCAACACGACTTTTGCCTCAAGATCAGGGAGGACGCGTAATCCCTTCACCAGGTCTTGTTACTGGCGAGACTCTCTTGCTCGTCTCGTTCTTTGACCTCCCAAAGCATTTCCAAAAGTACCTTACGTGAGCGGAATTGGGATATGTTTTTCCATGTTCAGTGAGCCTTTAATCGGCTGTCTCGGATGCCGCAGATTGAGGGTGTGCAGGGTATGTTTGACTCGACAGTGACCAAGTCAATATGCCTACCACAGCATCTTTTTGTCTCCCTCTGACTGACATAAGTCCTGTCGGAAATGAGCTAAGGAATCTCATACACATGCTAGTCTCCGGGGTGGAGGAGATATCCTGCACACGAGAAGGGCGACGAGAACTTGAGAGTTTTGCAGAATGGGTGTCTGAATAGTAGTGACTTGTCGCCACTGCTATTATTAGCTTTCCCCCATACCCTAACCAACTGACTGACGTATTTGCATAATCAAGTTACGAGCGGACGTCGTCCACGGGGGAACTGTATGGTTAGTGCCCACTTGGAGTAAGTGACCCATCTGAACACACTACATCTTTGGCGATTCATAGACTTAAAGAATCACGTCAGACCAAAGGCCCTAGCAAATTCGAGGAGCATGACTCACCAAAAGATTCCACCCATGATGACTGAATTTACTGGCATGTAAGAGCAAACGTTGGCGATAACACCTGAAGATTTCGTCTTTCATCTCTAGGATAAGGCAAAACACCTTCTGGATGTTAGTTTTGTTCCCATGTGTCGTTCATGAAGTAATACGGCGCCGATTGTCTTGTTTTCGTCACATTATAATGCATTGAAACTTCGGGTCAAGGCTGGGATAGTAAATAAAGTACAAGCGTGATAAGCGCTGATCCTTGAATGCTTAGCCCAGGAGTCAGTAGGTGAGGGCCGACTTTTTTTTAAGGAGGCCGCACTTTTCGCAACAAGGGAATCAAACCTCTAGACGCTACTGAAGATTTGGGACGTAAGATGAAAGACCTCGCTTTTTTCAAAGGTACTAATACCTGCTATATAAGAATAAGAGTGCAAGTAAAGTAAAGTACACACGTCGTAGTTTCTCCATCAATAGTGAGATGCACTGTACGCTAACTTTGCCGATGGTTATCTGTTGGCGATAGTCGACATGGAGTTGTGGGTCGAGCCGGAGTTTCTTGAGACTTAACGAAAGTCAACAACGAATTTAACACGCTCAACATAATTAATATCAAATCCCGACCTTACAGGTAGCCTTAACTCATCAACTTGTATTGAGTCCAGAAACAGCCTTGAGGTGAGAAGTCAATGCAATTTATGTTAGCCGGAAATTATAGTATTCAAGTAATTGGGTTGAACGGTGATAGGAATAATGGTATCTCAACAGCGTCATGATTTCCTGATACAGCATGAGCATGTAGCCTGTTGAAAAGGAATGTCTAGTCTAGACGACAGCCATGGTTTAGTTTACGCGCCTAGGGTCCACGTAAATTGTGTATCAAGGAAACATAACTTTCTTATTCTCTGCTAATCCGGCGATTGGCTCATTAAGGTCCACCACAATGGTGGCAGTAGTAGTATTTACTTGGATACCCTTTTTTCACTACGAAAGGCATTTCAACGCAAAAAGGGCATCTAAAAAGCCTGGAAGAGCTATGAAAGGTTTGTGAGAGATAAAACGAGTATACTCTATAGCATGAATAGGGATACCGAGTAGCCCGAATACCGCGACTCAATCTTGCAGGTCTCGCTCAAAGAACGAGCAAATGATGCCTTCGTTGTTTGCTTCATAATCTTCAAGCCTAATTGTGCTATCTTCATCGAGGAAGTTGTTCGGCTGTACAAACTTCTACTTCGGCTCTGGGTTCGAAACTACAGTTTGCCTCTAAGCCTCGTACTCGCTATCGACAGTAGTCAGTACCTCGTAGAAAGGCCGACAAGCATTTTTATCGGCGGTAGAGTGCTAGATATGGATCTTGGTTAGTATGCGACCGATTGAGGGTTTGCCATGCGAACATCTTGGAGCGGTCAACGCGGACGAAGAGCGTGTTGGCCGCGGAGTCGTGCTCTACCCCTATAACGCCGTCCCCGTCCTAAATAACATGTTTGAGAACAGTCAATTGAGCCCTCCACCTGCAAGAAGTACAATGGTTAGTTACATAGCTTGAATTTTGTGGCGTTAGTGTTCAAGCTCACCTGGTCGTGGTCGCCTCACCAGGTTCACCTTGAAGTTGTGAAGCGCGTGAAGTCCCTAGACCCCGATCTGGAGGTACGTGTAATAGATGACCATATGGCGTCAGTGATGTAATCTTCTCTTGCAGCTATGGCATCTGGAAACTTACAATCATCTGTTGTCAGGGCACTGTTCTCCTCATACCTAAACATGGAGAGGATATCCTTGTTGTCAACTAGATAATACGCCATCAAGAAGGCCCTACACTCTTCCACCGTCGGCGCCAACTTTCTGAAGGCACTGGACCAGATTTCACGGTACATAACAAGACTGGACGGGCTTGCTTGTAGTTAGATCAATCGATGCGTTCTCGTGATCAAAGCTGAACTTGTCTGGGGCCGTTTCGACGAGCGGTTTTCCGGTCCCGTGGGCGACGAGCTCATGTATCGCTGTCCCGACGAAGCGCGAGAGATGGGCGCAAGCCATGTACTCCTTGGCCTCGGAATAATGAACATAGTAGCATGGGCGCCTAGGACTGCTGTTGAGCTTCATGCGGTTGCTGTAAACCATGTTTTTAATACCATGCCTCTTTCCATCATCCTCATCCTGTATTGATATTAGTGATGAGTTTTCCTCAGATTAGCAGTTGAAGGAAATGCAAAATCTCCCTAAATAGTGCTTGATATAGAGGCGAGTACTGGGCTCTTAGGGGAGTGGCTCGATCTCTTTGACTGACTGAATATGGATAATGGCGAAATCCAGAACATCTAGCTCGCTGGGCTCGAATGGGCCTCTGCATGGTCTCCGCGACGGAGGAAAACTCGAATGGGGGCAGGCAGTTGATCTCGATGTCCCCGAAAAGCTGTGGCGTAAGGTCAGTCTCTGCTGAGGCCTACAAAACCTCGCACACATTAAAATCTTGGGGCGATGAGGCGTCACTGTGGGCAGGTTTACGGAGGCACGTGTTCTTTGGAGATGTCTGTTTGGTTTCTATTATCTTTTTCACGGCCTCAACCTCTTCTTTGGTGACCCGTTCCTCGCTAGGGGAGTAGCTGGACTGGCTTGTTCCATCAGGGTAGCCGAGATGAGCTGGTTGAGCTGCCATCATCGGGTCAAGGATATCTTCGAAGTTCGCGGTGGCCTCGGGAGATATGCTCGCCATCTTTTGGAGGACATCCCTGGGAACACCTGGTACGATGTTGCGATCTCCGTCATCCTGTCACAGCCGTATCAGTAAACTGGGGTGGCTCTATGACGCGTGAGACGGGTACAACGGGTACTTGCAGCATGCCCTGAACTTAAGAGACATTTTCGAAGGAGAGAGGAAAGCGTCTCGCTCTTTCAAAGTGGCGCGCAGATTTCCGTGAGATGTTCATTGATTACCAGAGGTATGTCATTCCCTTTTCCCTGATGAATCAATAAGCTGCACTAAAAGTGGATATCTGGTCATATACTCCTTTGTGAATACTTATAGCCTCCATAAGGACCTCTATGAGAACTGTGCTTTCGAGGAGTGCGAGAAAACTTGCGCCGTGAACGGGATGGCCGTTTCAACACTTACCTCGAGCGAAGACAAGGTTGATATTGAAGATAGTATCATCTCCCATCAGACCCAGGTCTCTGAGAAACTTAGAAACCCACAAAAAGCTATCGAGGTCTGCCAGCAAAGGATCAATCTCAGACTCCCCGAGCCGCTGAAGAAGCTGATTCTCATTGCCTACTAAACCTGAAACCTCGGCATCATCTACAGTAGCACCAGCGACTTTGAGAAAGCCCTGGAACGCTTCCAGAAATTGCATCAGTACTGGGCAGCTCACTTTGAAAGCAAAGGTGAGACCCGAAAGTATGCTGCACCCATCCTCATGATAGGCCTCAATGAGTTTGTCTCGGCCAAGTAAATGCCCGAGCAGACAATCGCACCGGTGAAGGAAGAGAAGCCTCGGAACTTTGGGACAATAGCATAGCAAGTGAATGACCCGACAAAAGTGACATATTAGACAAAGTTTTCAGGTTTGGAAGCAAAGTATATGAGGGTGTACGATGCAAATAAAGACGTATTTAATCAGAGAACGGCTAAAGTTGAATGATGCCAGGCGCTGTATAATAGAATTGCGAAGTTCACCATTGCCGATCGGTCTTGCGGCGAGTTCATTGGAACTACTGTAACTTGATAAAACGAAAACGATGACAGAGCCGGTCTTCAATCTGCGGATGACCTTGAAGGTAGATAAAGATAGTCAATCAAGGCAAAGGGGGTTGGGTCTGAAGAAGATATAGATGGTTAATAGAAGATTTTACATAAAACCGACACAGCACGTGTTTGAGTTGAGAATATGGTAATAAAAGAGACGTATTTTCTGCACTAATCTATTTGTATTTCATTTGTTGGTTTAGATCACTGAAACTCATAGGTTTAATACTCTTGATCATTCTGTAAACTCGTGCCGTGTCGGTTTTGGGTTACCATTGACATCTGGAGTGATCCATGCTAGCGAGACAATAATGCAAGTACAGTAAGTTTCATAATACCGCCAGCTTGAAGCTCTCATATGTGCCTGCTGATGGTTGTGTTTATGAACGTTGCCAGGTGCCTGTGTGTCGGTGACTGTGTTCTTTGATGCGATTAAGCTAACACCTCTTTATTGTTCTCTAAACAGAAAAGGATGTGCTGCTCAAGACAAAGACAGTCACGCAAAGATAGCCTCATTCATACTGGGTATGTTTCGTAGTGCTTTCAAAGGTGTTATTTGAGACACCTGTTCAAGACACAACTTAGTCCTATTGAGTAATCTGGCCTTTAGATCACACATATAACCTGACTTTCTTCTCCTGGTCTTGTCTCTTACAATTTCTAATCGCTCCCACCACTCCTGTAGTAACTAACAAAAGCCTTCCAAGTAGCCCTCACCCTTCACTAACGATACACCATTTATATAGAAACAAACTACCCGTAACACTTCACCTCTCTGACCATTTTTTTATTATCCCCATTTCAATCACCATCATGCAAGAAGGACGAGATCCCTGGAAAATTCCCACCATGCCCGGTTCATTTACAGAAGATCATATTAACGGGGAGTACGATGATGTCGCTGATGAACACACTCTCCCGAACGACATCGACTTAACGTTGCTCATTAGAACAATCGTCACAGCTTGTGTGTTTATCATATTTTGAGCTTGCGTTCTGATTATTTTCACTTTAATTTATGAATAAACATTGCATTATGTCGAATA
Organism: Neonectria hederae; assembly: GCA_003385265.1. Classification (NCBI taxonomy): domain Eukaryota; kingdom Fungi; phylum Ascomycota; class Sordariomycetes; order Hypocreales; family Nectriaceae; genus Neonectria; species Neonectria hederae. The sequence continues at coordinate 151,276 of QGQB01000053.1, read as the reverse complement.
GCTTTAAATATCTTGCCTGCTTACTGCAGTTGTTGAAGTATAAATGCAACAGCTAGGGAGCATCGGGTAAGAATTTTCTTTGCCTTCATACCACTTGTGTTAATGCTCTCATTCTGTAAACAGCTAATAGTAATACTAGACGAGTCGTATCGTGAGTTAAAGAGTCAGCTATGCCACAGAACGGCAGGTGCTGCGGTAAGTGATACATATTCCTAGCTAAGAGTTTAAGATGTAATTAGACCACAATATTACTTAGCACTAAGCAAAGGGATAGTTGCTGTAGTGCAAGCAATTTTCTCAATCTTGGACCACGATTGTACATAGAATAGGACTAGTAATTAGAAATCAATCACGAGTTGAGTCAATGCAATCTTGCAATTTCACCATTTAAGTGGAAGATATCTTTCCGGCTTTGATAAAGTGAATGGGATATTCAGGATACTTCACCATATACCTCGCTATGCTAGCTGGAGCCTCAGTTGAAGTTTGTGCACGTAAACACTTTTCTGAGGGGTGGGTAAGTAGCAGTCAAGGAATATGACAATAGCGATGAGAGAGTCATTCAGTCATGGGTGGAGAGGGACATTTGACTACCTCGGCATCCAGATTGCTATCAAATGCAGGACGAAAGTAGCCAAGCGCGTGACGAAACAACGAGGACAACCAATTATCGATTTCGCAGTTAACTAAGAGCATAATCTCTCATTGTTTCCCGTGTTCCCTCCGTACACCAATTCTTCAAGGATATGCTGTACCTGCAAAGTAGAGCTCAACCTCGAATTGAAACACGGTAAGAACCATTAAGGCACCATCAACCTATAAGACATTAATAGTAGTAGAACCTGACTCCTCTACAACGGGGAGCGTCTTGGTGCACAAAACGCTCATTGCGCAGAACGTGGGAAGTTGGAAAACTGACAAAGGTCCGTATCCGTTGGTCAAAAACTGAGTGACTCGTGATTGCGTCTATTAGCTTTGATTCTTGCATTCTCGATTCTGTCCTATAGCTAGATATTCGGAAGTCTTAGCACTGCTACCAAGTTCATATTGGATGTATTGGAAACAGGTCTCTCTAGAACTGGCAAAACTGATGCGAAAGATGCAGCGAACACTGCGAAAATCGCACGGCGAGCTTCATCAAGTTGTGTTGCGGTGACTTGACGTTTTTAGGGGCTTGGTCATATGTCAACTGGTGATATGCGCTGTCGATGGGGGCGTTCTCCTGTGCCAGTTTTTGAATAGCTGTTAGGAGGGCAAAGCACCACTCCTAGCACTGATGCTGTGTAAGAGGGAGCTCAATGTTGTCCAAATCACATCGTACTTGTGCCGAACAAAGTTGACAGATTTCTCGGGATGACTGCAACACAATAAGCTGCTACGCCATGCTCGAACAAAATCAGCGTCTGGCCCGAAAAGCATGGCTATAGCTAGGTAGCGAAGAAGATCAAAGTCTGTATCTTGATCGTGACATGGTGTTTCCCCGCCAGGGTAAGCTCCTGGAACATGGGTCTGATTCTCGAGGAAAGTCGGTTCCCAGCGGCGTATCTATATATTAGTTACCACGTTTACTTCTCCGCAGTCGATGTGTTTCTGACTTCCTCCTGTGACTTTTGTCCCTTCAGGTCAGGGAGGGCTACTATCTACGAGAAGATTATTCAATGTTAGTCGTTTTTCCTCTAGTGACTAATTGCCCTTCAATGTCACCATGATAAAGCGCCAAGTGCCAGGTCATTAACTCTATAGCAGTGTGACTAGCTGATTTAACAACGAGGACCGTGTGCGAGCTGTAAAGACTATACAGTATGAGATAGGTCAGGGCATATCATGCATGAGTCGCACTTTGAACATTTAGATACAATACTATTGTGATACAGGAGACTACTGTGACCCTCTATGCCTCTGTGTCTATTTACGGTGACATTCATATTTCCCCCAACATGCAAAGTGGCAGCAGCCATGGACGTAAACAGAAATCACTAGGCATCACAGAAGCTATGCCAACGCATTCATGGAAAGGGATAGAAGGAAAAGAATTAATCCCTCTGTGTACATATAGAGTGTTTCCTCCCGTAGCTAGATTAGTCCATCATCTTGCTTTCTTAGGCCTTTTCCATCTTTTGATCTGTCCCCATCGCGGGCTGCTTCACAGACATTCGCTCAACACAGATAGACACCTCGTCGTACGACAGAGGCCCCCCTCCCGAACGATACCCTATTAGATATGTTAGACTCATATTGAACTGGGGCGTCGTAGATTTGCCCTTTAGGAAGAAAGAAAGATATACCGATGAAGGCTACACTTTAAAGCATGCTTTAAGCCACGACTCTTGTTTTGAACAAAATAACTTTGCTGTGTTATTGTGAACAAGACATAATACATTGTCTACCATGTCAAACCTCACCATCGAGTTCATGAGGTCCCAGGGGGTGTATTTCACCGCCTGCTTCACTCATCTGAAAGGGATAAAAGCTAACTAGTCTATATAATAGCTTGTGATGGGTTGTTCATCATCCAGGTCAAGACCGTCCCTCATTCTTTGTCTTCGCTCATCTAACCAAGACTTCCACTCTTGATATCTCGTCTGCCGCTGTACCAGACTTTCTGGTGCAGCTCCCCAGTGGGTGACATTGAGGTCCTGCATCAGTTTGTTTATCCGTGATAATTCGCTTATGCTACCTTCCATTAACTTGGAAAACAACGTTTTCCGCAACGCTTTCATACACAAGCATGCCAAAGTTCGCGGCGTAATAGTCAAGATCCAGAGTCACATCCAGATTGTTAGCCATGTATCGCACGAGCCGCTTTTCAAGGAGAGTTGAGGCATCATGAGGGGCCTCTTCCCAAAACTCACGTTCCTTGATCCTTTTTCTGTCATCCCTCGTCACAACACTCTCGTGGGCAGCACCATCCGCCGGGGCAAGGTTGTCGATAACAATTTCTTTGACGACGTATCGAAATCTCAAGTTCTCGGCATTTTATGGGCCCTCAAGCCCTAGATACCACGATCCATGTGTGAACGATGCTGCCAGTAGCCTGAAGAATGCCCAGATTCCAATATCTGGTCATCCACACCAAGTTTGGAAGTTCAAGCTATGCTGCAGGCGAGGACTGAGGTCCGTTGCAGGGTCGAATATTCGCACTGTAGCATGTAAATAGTCGATATACTGGGTCCCAGGAAGCGCGGGGATAGACCAAGTTGTCCAGAGGCCGAAGTCTTTTACGAAAATAATTTCGACATCATAGTTCATCGGGGAGTATTGGAGGACTTGCTTTGCGTCTCTGTGAAACTGTTTATTGACCAGGAGGAGAGGGAGCGCAAGGCTTTGTGGCTCGAGATGTCAAATTCTTTTCCTAGTGAACTGGGTCTCTGCAGCTGTTGTCGCCCTTGCTGGATGGCCGAGGGGAGGCTGTGTGCCAGTAACTGGAAAGAAGATGACCAATTAAAAGATTTGTTGTCGGATCTCGCGTGGGATCTGATTCAAATTCATGATGAATCCCGCGTGCTATGTGCTGACGCAATATGTAGGTTGATATGCTTTCCTACAGGCGGGATCGGTGTGTGTAACATACGTGTGCTAGGCAACAAAACATCAACGGATGCCTGAATGTCTTACACTACCTTAGTCAGCTCGGAAGACAGAAGGACACGCATGCAGTAAGAAGACTGACGTCAGAATGATGATATATGAATATGGCGGTATGGTGAGGTACAAAGGGATGAATGGTCGATTCCGTGCCGATAATCATCTGTTATTAAGAATCCTCGGCAGAATAGAAGTCATCATTTATAAATCTGCCACTGGTGAATGAGGGAACGTATCCGTGAGGGCTTAAATTGCCAAGGGTGTTGGGTACTATCATTACCATCATTCACGCCTCTTAGCCTGAGTAGTAGCATGCCAAAGTGCTCCGACATCCTAACTCACTGACACTGCAATAATCTATTGTGGTGCAGCTCTGCCTATAACAGTCTGAGCCTTCACATATGATTCAGAGTTTTTGTTATACGGACAACTGGATCTATCTGATGATACTGAATATAAATATGGGCATCTAGAGCTGTGGAAATCAGCTAAAAGCCTATTGCGTAACATAACAAAAAAGCAGAAAAGAATAAGATACTAGCAGATAACACTGACCTAATCTCACAATCATATTATTCCAATGCGGAGTATACAACACAAGTTGAAAAGATATAATGCGTAGGCAAAAAAGTGATTCCGCCCGGGCTCGAACCGGGGACCTTCTCGGTGTTAACGAGATGCCATAACCAGCTAGACCACGGAACCAATGCTGTTTGCTGAATTTTGGCGATGCTATTCTTCCATGAGTTCGATTTAGTAAGATAGAAGTTCGCATTTGCCAGGTGCTGTCTGGATACCATATGCAACAGCTGCTTGATTCTATCTAGTCAAGATCCGTAGCAATAAGTAGATTTCCCACGCACACGGGGGAGAAAGTTTCAGGTAATTCGGGGAACGACGTGTATAAAACCCTTACGTGATAATAGAACTCCACGTTTAAAACAGAAGTCTACATTGGAATAAGAATAAGTATGTACCTTACTGTCCAACTTCCAAACTAGGAAGCTAACCTCTACATTATTCATACCTTCTCGTCTCACGGCTTTTCCACTTGGCCTCAATCGATACAATTATGTATTGAAAGTAATAGGATAGTAGCATATAAACCGGTAGCACAGCAAGGTGCTATGCCTCCTCTATGCAGTAGAATTCTACTTCAGAAATCATCGTTTTAGCCGGGATGGTAACGCAGATCGGAAAACCGCCGTAGTCAGGATCGTTGTTAGGCATCATAGCAAACAGCCCCCCTCTCGTCTCATCGCCATTCAGAGTCCTCAAAGTCCGCAGCTCTCCTGGGGAGCAACCTTCGGGTGTCTTCTCTTCGAAGCGAAGAATCCCCGTAAAGGTTGCCTTCGAGGATATAGCACGAGCTTGCACCTTGAAGCCCCATCCTATGAGGAGAAACTTACCCCCTGTCTGATGAATCACCATGCCCTCGCCAGGGCCCGGCTTGCCGAACACGAAGCAGCGGTCGATGGTGAGTTCGAAATCCCCAAAGCGGTGCACGATTGGTTTCGCAGTGTCAGGCGTGTTATCTGGCACCTCGTCGAAATAGAACCCAATGCTTGACCCGGGTCGAGTCTGAGCCTCGAGCACGATGTCCGAGACGGAAGACAACAGTTTGTAAGACCTCGTAAATGTACTCATCTCTGGATCCAATGTGTCGATACCAAACGGAGATGTGCCCAGCGCGGCGTAAGAACCATACGCCACCCAGATCCTTCGAGCTCCGTATGCGTCCCGTCGCTGCTCTGGGATAAACAATGGCTGTCCGCGGTGCCTATACTTTGCACACGAACTTTTGTAGTCGCTGAAGTAAACATCCGGCGAGATAAAGTTCAGACTCGGCGCAAATCTCTGCCAGATATCGAGCACATTGCTCGTCGCACCGCCTGATGGGTAGTCGCCAGGAAGACCTCCGCCCCCAACTATGGTGGGGAAATCGTTGTCCGAGTCTTCACCGACGTAGTTCATCCAGACATTGGTGAAGAGCGGGAGTGGGTATGCCTTTTTCCCCGCTGTTGCGACGTAATTGACATAGCTTGCGTAGTGGTATGCCATGAAGACTTCGTCCGTCTTGGGTCCCTTTCCAAAGACGGATTCCCAAGTTTGGCCTCGGCGTTTGGCAAACTCTTCTGAGTCGATGTTGGGCAAGTGAGCTTTGAGATCAGGGTGAAGATCGGCCCAATCAGACTCGAGAAAATTAACCAGATCCTCTGGAACATGTTCGGAAAACGCTGCGTTCGCTGCAGGGGAAGCGTCTCGTGAATCACCTAATAAGCCTACCTCGTTTTCTACCTGAACCATGATGACTGTGGAATGTGCTTCATCAACCTGCTTGATGTGATCCATGAGGTGGCTGAAGGCTGTCGCATCTGCGTCTCTAGCATTGGGATGGAATATGGACAGGACGTCTGCAGTCTTCATGACACCACCTGCCTTGCGGAGCTTTGCTCGAGGAAATCGAGTTGGGTCACTCTTTACCCATGCGGGCGTGTAAGTAGACACGCCTGTAATGGATTAATTACAATGTCCTACTTCGCGATGGATAAAGGGACCGAACCGTTTTTGAAAGACCCGAACCATAGCAGAACCAAGTGCAGGTTGTGCTTTCGAGCTCCTAGGATGACCTTGTCCAGCTCGTCAAAGTTGAATTGGCCCTCAACCGGCTCTGTCATTTCCCATGTGACACTGCCAAGCACGGTGTTGAAGTTTGCATCGACAAGATTCTTCCAAACCGTGTCCATATGCTCGGCCGATGAGAGTGACGAGTTCTGGAGCTCGCCAGCCAGCATGAGGAGCGGGCGGCCATTTACGATCAACTGCTGAGAGGTTGAGGTCTCAGCGAGGTGGGGAATATGAGGAGAGGGCGACATTGTAGGAGTATGGACCGTACTAAATGATGGAAATTGGGTAAGAAGAAACGAGTATTGGATGAATCTCGACTTGTAGAGGTAGAGAGAAGTCAGTTTGATGGCTCTCTTATTCTATACTTCCTCCGGCTCGGTCCCTCGATCCCCTCAGATCATCATCCATAAACTCCGTCCCACCCACCCAACCATCAGCGAGTCCCGGGAATGAACGCGTATGACTGGCTGTTTATCCGGCGCTACTGTTTGATTAACCAATTTCGGTTATTCCCACATATAACCGAGAGAGCGCCAAATAGGATAAAGAAGCCATAATGGAGTACGTCACTAGCCTACCACGTATTTCAGCAGATTAGAAGTACCTACTCCACTGTTTTGCCCTATTGTATTGTCCAAATGACTGAATAGTGGTGGCTGAGTGGCTCACAATAAACGGTACTCCCAACCTGCCTTAGCTGCTGTCGCAGAGGGATGGACAGGATCTCTGAACATTCAAAGAGGTCCCCATAACTGATGGAACTTCCTGTTACCATTAAAGAGGGGCGCATTATCAGGATATGTGTACGCCTATCGCTTATTCACAGTCACCTTTAGCAATGGGCGAAGCAAGTCACTCCAGCTAAACATTGACTAAATACGAACCGAGTATAAATCATCGCGAAGTCCACATGTACTCCAACGCTAGAACTAATAATGTAAATCATGGAAAGTGTAAACTTGAAGACTTGTCAATGACTCTTCAACCCCTAACCCCTGCTTAGGTTGGAACATCCACAACACCAACCACGACGTAGTTGTCAGCATCGGTTCTCATATTCCCAGCATTGGTCATCATTAGCTTTGTCTTGCCCTTGACATTGATAAGTTGCAAAGCGCGAGAGTGCGCCGACCACTGATTCACATTCACCATCTTCCATCCGTCAGGCTTGGCCGAATCCTCATTGATGAAGACCTCCTCTCGCCCTGAGCCGTTCATGATGATCAACCCCGAGCCGTCATTCCGCTTTGGATGAGGCGTCCATATCACGTACGGGGATGAGCCCTGACTGACGTTTGTGGTATTGGAGAGGACCTTGTGCTCCTGCGCTTGACCGAAAGTGTATGGCGAAGAAGCGACTTTGTAATAGCTCGGACATCCAGGCAGTCCGCAGACCTCGTATGTCATGATGTAATTGTTCGTCGACTTGATATGCGCAACAGTAGCCATTCCCGGGCGGTCTTCGTAAGTGGAATGTGCAACGTCATCGACAGGTTGGGACCACGTCTTGAGATCCTTGGTGACGACATGAGCAAGCTTCTGGGCGTGCTTGGGATCTCGCTGGTCGGAGAAATAGCAGATTAATTGGTTGTCGTGGATCAGGAGGAATGGCTCCCAGACGGCTTTGTCGCCGTTCTTGACAGTCTCGGGACCAGGAGCATGGACGACATGGCTAGCAAACTTCCAGGTCTTGCCGCCATCAACGCTGGTGTACATGTCAAGCCAGGCCTCGCTCAAGTCCGCCGGAAGCGACATGCCAGAAAGGACAATGGTCCCGGCCTTGTACTTGCCCAGGTCCTGAGGCAAAGTGAAGAAGTGAGGTTGGTAGCGTAGGCCCCAGCCGTTGACCTGGTCGGTGACGTTGACGAAGTCGAACCAGGTTGCGCCGCCGTCGACGGACTTCCAGATGGGGAAGTGCGCCAGCGGAGGCTCGGGGGCGTAGTTCTCCCAGGTGACGAGGAGAGAGTCGTCGGGCAGCTGCACAGAGCGGCCGTAGATGGTCTTCCAGCTGGTGTAGTCCCTGCGAGGCTTGAAGACTACATTGTTGGTGAAGTCGCTGAAAGGAGCGGGTGCTCTCTTGAGGAGAGATGGGTTATCTGTTGCTTGAACCTGGCTTGTCAGCAGGCCACAGGCGAGCGATGACAGCAATTGTGCCAGCCTCATGGTGGTTTGTTCAAGTTCTCCCGAGATGGAGTAAATGAGAGAGGTCAAGAAGATGCTGAAAATTAGAACTCAGGCTGAGGATCAAGACAAAGTCGACATTTATAGTCGCAATGAGAAACGGTAAGGTGAGCTCGTGACCTTTAAGCTTGGATAGACCCCTTCTGTGATAGTAAACAAAGCTTGGTGGTGACCCTATATTTATCCTGACTCTGTCGATCCGGACCATGCTCTGGCGTCCATGGATCTGAGAACTTGGATTGGAGCGGAACTGCTCCCTCTCGGTGTTCCCCACCCCAAATCTGGGGATGCCGGCATGGATGGTCTTGCCGCGGGGAAACACACTAATGGTCTAGTCTCAGGGGTTACGGCGCGGGCCGAACGAGAAGCGATATTTGATGCTGCCGGAGTAAGAACCAGTAACAAGCCGCCATTCCCGATCCCAGCGAGGCCTTCCCCGCAAAGCCCCCCCACTTGTCGGCATGACATGATGGTGATGAGGTAGCGGAATACGGAGGTGGTTCGAGGTTCTGTCCTGGTACATTATTTGCTATGGTGTCACTGGGTCTTTTTTCTTCTTCAGGCCGGCGTACTCTGCTCTAAACCTCCCATTCATACTTCGCGGCCTTGCAATCTCTCACCGGTTGACTTTTACACTTCCTCCCTGACTTCCGGACTTGAAAGCTCAAAGTTGGTATACCGCCCTTGCTGAGTGAGCTCCTGGGTCATTGTGAACAAGTTATCAGGTTCCATCTCGATGCCAGACGGTACCGTTTGGATTTCCTTTTCCTCCAAAGGCAGCGAGTGCTCAATCAAAAACCTCACCATCCATCCATCTAACCGGTGTGTCTGGTGTTCTACCGATAACAAACAAATGTTTTGAAACGTAACCAGGCGCTGAATCTGTAGCTTGTTAGTGTTCGAAATCTCCGAGACGACTGTCTTACCATACCATGGAGACCATGTTCGGCCAGTATTGCTTCAGTTCAACGAGAGCTTCGAAATTAGCATTCAACTCTAGGCGTGCTGACTCAAGCTCGTTCTCGTCACCAAAGAGAAGTGTGTGGAGGAGAACTGAGGAAGATACCACAGCCATGTGGCCAACCGTAGGATAAACTGCCTCGCAGCGGGCTTCCCCACGGGCCTTCCGCAGAAGGGCGCTGTATGCAGAGGCATGATACTTACAGCGCGCGATACACCATTTCCTAAGGTCTGTAACCGCGCGCTGATCCTCGAGAAACCGAAAGTAGAGCAGGGTTGAGTAGTGGTGGTATCCCAAGTGCAGAGCAACGAACGCCCCTCCAGTTCCCTGCCTCTGATGCCGGTGAAGGTTCTGCTCCGTCATCTTGGATTCCGCTGGGAGCATCATCTCCCAAAGCTCCAGCTGCTGCGAGATGTTTCTGACTTCTCCGTCCAGCTGATCACTGTCCACGTCTCCCAGTGCGCTGCGGCGGTTGAGGTCCTGGATGGGGCCGAAGTGCTGTACAAGTGATATCATGTGGGCCCATAGTCCAGGTTTCCAGGCTTCTTCGAGGCTCTCCTGGCTGGGCGACAGAGAGTGGAATACGTTCTCGTCCATGGGCAGGTCAACGATGCCTCCCATATCTTTTATCTGACGTTGCAAGCCTATTCCAGAGGAATACCAGCGGTCGGCCATGAACAAGGTCCACCACACCCTTTTTCTCACTTCGCACATGACCACTGAGCCAGCAGTGGCAGAAGTGTTGAGGCCCATGATCTGAGCCATGCTGTTGGCGATGCCTGCTCACTGTTAGAAACCGCTACACGACAATGCTGTAGGACCTACTTGCCGAAGTAGAGAGCCTCAGACGTAGGATTTGAGTGGCAGGCGCAGAGGTTGGCAATAAGAATGCACGTCTGGATGTTTTCCAGACAGATGTTCTCCAAGTCGGCTTGGAGCAAACGCTTCGATTCCATCATCAGCGGCAACTCCAAGGACCGAGTACCGTCATTCGACGAAAACCTGCACCCCATACTGCAGATGCTCAGCAGTAGAGCCCTATTGACCATCCTGCGGCGCACTTGGTCTCTCAAAGTGGGAGGATGGAAGAGGCTGTGGGGCCGGTCGTGGATCTTGATCAAGTAATACTCGACGAGTTCGTAGACAAGCCCCGCTGTAAGACCAGCCAGTGGCTCTATCCTAATATCTGAGCTTGGCTGTCTCGGAAGCAGGGTCATCCGCTGGGAAATCTGGGATTGCGGACGGCCGCCGCACTGAAGCTGTCGCTTCCGACACGGGACGCAGGGCTTACCGATGCCTGGGCGAACGCATCTACGCTTGGTCTCGCGGCATTGCTGACACGCTGTTGGATGCTTCATCCTGAGTTCCGTGGGCTCGCACCGATGGGAGGGAAAAGCAGTCGTAACTGCCGCACGTAGAGCGTCTTTAAGTTACCTGCAGCACTAGGTGAACCCAGGCATCTATGTGAGGTGACTTGGGGTTGAAAGGGGCATCCAACACTGGGAGTGAATTTTCTTGAATGGCTGTTCAAGTCGAGCGTGACTGAAATCCCGGCAAATTCCGCAGAATTGTTGTTCAGCTAGCTAGTCTCATTGATCCGCGATCCTGATTGGGCCGCATGTTCCAGCCAAAAAGACTAACTAAACCCTCGTATTCTCTGCTTCGTTGAACTTAAGTGTTATGAAGCTCTTACATATATGGCCCGAGATTCTTCTGTACTATAACTCAATCTGGACACCACGAAGCCCACTTGCTTATGTAGCACAACGCTACTTTTGCTCGGCCCGGTCCCGCTCACCCCACGCACCTATATATAGACCGTCCACATTATGCTTTATCTCCTGTTCAACAAAGGTCCACCATAGACATGTCTACTGCGTTATTAAGATCATCGCAGGAAGATAAGCGAGCCGCTTGATCTTACACATCACCAAGTGCCTGGGGCTGATGACAAGGAGCAGATCATAGGCATCAATCCGTCTGACGCAGCGGATAGTTGCATGAAAGACACAAGGTCAGACAGGTGGTCCGGGAATGACCCGTGTGCCTGAATGCCCAGCTTTCGACAGGCGATGCTGACATACTGCAGCACAGAAGACGAAATTGAGGACTATCAATCCACAGCCACACACAGTGACGATGGCAACCTGCATCTGTATTAGCTACCAAAAGCTCTAAATCGATCTGAAACGCTTCTCGACTTCCCGTTTCTGATATTTCTGCCCGGGATGGGTCAAAGACTGGCGTCAAAAGATGCAACGCGTATCCAACAAGGAAGAAGACCCAAGAATAGTTCATGAGCATCATTGGACACTGCCAAAGCCAGAGCATCCTCATGCTTATTCGTCTCCTGAAACCCGTCTCATCCCTTGCGACTGGAGGTTGTAAAAACAAACTCAAGGCTATTTTGAAATCCCTCTCACTGAATGCCTGTTCCGCATTCTCCGGCAGATGCCGAAGCAGCCGCTGATGGGCTGAACTGATGAGGGCGAAGGAAGACATGAACAAACTCCAATTCCAGAGCATCTTGGTCGCCCACACCGTCTGTTGAGTCGTAGGCCACGAGAAGACACCAATCACCGCTGCTCCGGATAGGGTGGCCTTTCCAAGTTTGGTTAATTAGTTTTATTCAAGATCATCGCGGTGGGAGAGGGATTTCGCGCACCGCTCTTTGTACGAATGTGAGTTCTTCAGCCTTGATTTGACGAAAATGAGCCAAGGCTTTGATCACTCCATCTTTCCTCGTTTGGTAGTTCTGGTTGTCCCTGATGTGCTTCATAGGGCCAAAAGTATGGTAATTGAAGGCTGCAGAGTAGCTGAATGTCAAAAGCTTAAAAATGATGTCGCCAATTTGAATCTTTAGCCGGTTTAGTAGCTTTTCAGACATCTGTTTGGAAGTTGGAAGAGCTTCTCCGCCCATACTGCTAAAATTGGTATGAAATCAAAAAAAGAATCAACGGATTATGCTCAGCGTATTGAGAAGTATTGGTCACGTCCGTCTAAGAAGTTCAGATGTGTGTTGGTAGGAGTCTTTTTGTCCAGGCTACCTACTTCCTCTTACATACCAAGCGGGAGCACACCTGTCTTAGTCCAGCTCGCCGAAGTAGGGAAATTAGGCGAAAGCGAACTCCAGCCACAGCTATGCGAGCGTCTTGCAGCCACAGGGATTCTGGACAGGGCTCCGGCTGATGCCAAGATGCTGACGGCAGGTCACCTGAAGAACGCCTCAGTGGTAAAGCGACTATTTATTTATTCCCGACACCTCACCGAAGTAAGCGAGAAGAAGCACAAATAGAATCCTGTGGGGGCGAGGGGAGACTGGCTTGCCCGCGCACGGTTCCTTTCCGAGTGCGAAGCGGCGCTTACGAGCTAGCGCTCTTTAGCTGCTCAGCCTTTATCTGTAATGTGGTCTGCACAATGCTATAGACAAGCTGCTGCCTTGGAGCTACGCGTGCATTGATGGATGGTCACACAGACGATGCGGAGTTTGCATTCTGCTTTTGGAAAATCATGAACTGTAAGGCTGTTCAGCTGGTTGGGGTCGGCCCGTATTACGACCTGTCTGGACAGAAAGCTTCCTTATTGATAGTCACCAGCCCACCAACGGTTGGCGGATACGCACTCAAAATAGTTGGAGGGGTGCTCACCGATCGTAAGGCTGGCACGATACAGGCAGCAGGCAGTGCAGACGACTAAAATAAACATCACTGCGGCTCTTACGACGCGTCTAGGACGCAGCCTGTTGCTCGTGGATGTGGTCACTGCACAAGAATCATGTATATATAATAAGATACCCATCATCACAGGATGTTTTCCGCTGCACCCTATCACCCTGCAAGAGGAACAACACCGACGCAGGCACAACAGCCCCGAAGAAACTCCACCATGGCGTACTACGAGCCTGTGTACACGCATCATGATCAGGGCTATCCCATCTACCTCTTCACCACGCCCCTCAAGTACCAAAGCAAATACTTGGGGCTCAAGAAACCCGTCGACGTATTCGGCCACTGGGCAATATGCATTCAAGGCTACAGTTACGAATTAACCAGAAATACCGACCCACGCAAGACGAAAAAAGATCCGACGTACAAAATGAGATCCTTGCCCGAGCATGAGTGGGTACAGATAAAGCACGACGAGAAGCGCGTGGTTCAACCAGCAGATGAGCCTGTGGGTTATACGGCCAGGTCATGGCCGCCCCAGAAGATCAAGGAAATAGGTCAGTATGGAGCATCTTGTCCAGTAACATCTCTTTCCGGGCTACCCTTAGCTAATCGAGATGGAAAATAGCTGAGCAAGTTTGGCTAAGCTCGTTGCAGGGAAAATACGTGTACGACGAGAATAACTGCCAAGTCTTCGTTCGCCTGCTCGTTGACCTGATCGGGAACAACGAAACCAGGGCCAAGTTCCCGTCTTTCTTCGACAAATGGGTAAAAGGAGCGGGTGTCACTCGAGATTCCACTGCCTTGGCTGCTACCGCGGGCATGATCACTGTGGCCGCGGGCGCGAGCCTGGTGGCCGCCCCAGTAGACGGCGGAGCTACTGCTGCTGCGGGCTTCGCTTTAGCAGCTACGACGGCTCTTAGGTCTGCCACAACTCTATTAAACGATAGACACTCCAAGGAAGAGTTCATCAAAAAGGCTCAAGAGGAGCTGAGGGAAAAGCTACGACGGGAAGGTACACTTCCTTATTAGATAGGGCTAGAGACTGTAACCGCGATTCACTTAATGCAAGCAGTTATGCATATTTGTATTCAATGCCATAAGGACCATCGACCGAAGTAAATATCCATTTCTCACCAATTGATGCAGCTAATATTAGGTACCTTCCGAACAAACTCTGTGATTATGGGCAGGTAAGTTAATAAGACATGTATATACTGGACTGAATATTAGGCTCATACTCCAGCCCCCAATCGCGCAATGCCACCTCCAAACCTCCTTTCTACAGCCCGAAAACCCCCCAGAACATCTACCCAGAATATCTCCTGGAGCTCCCCATTCCGAAGGTCGTTCTCCCCAAGTCCCAAGTCGCAACCCAAGCACTTGCGGATAATTACTGGGAACTGCGGGCCCATGCGGTTGCGCAACAAAGGCTCCCGAGCAAGCTTCTCAGCCGCATGATAGTCGATCTGCTTGGGAGGCGGGAGTTTTATGAGTACACGTTCTTTCAGTCGTAGCCACGGCTGACTGTATCCAAGTTCGAGCAACACGATACCAAAGCAAAAGAGCAGCTCGTTGCGTGCTATGGCGACTGGACCAAGGGCAATGCCCTTTCCTTTGCCGGGCTTCAAAAGTTCGACTTTCAAGTACGGCGACCTAAACCAAATGTCTTCTCTGTCATCTACAAGATCGCCAATGCCAAAGAAGCGCACATCACTACTCTGCCAATGCTCGGGAGGCCATGGTGTTGAATGATATTGAAGAACAGCAGCAGATAGAGAACTGGCTAGGTGAATCATGGATATTCTCGGTAGACTGCGAGAAAGTTCGTCCTCGGAGATCCAAGCAATTATTTCTGCTAGTGACTTCTGCTGTTTCGAAAGTCGTCTCTCTGGAGGAGGACGAAAGAAGCGGTGCATTCCGAGGTCATTGATATAGCCAAGACATGTTTCTGAACAAATCGGCCGAGATATTTTGAAGTGCTCGCAGAATTGATTGATAATTTTCAGATCAGCCGAGTCAGTGATCGTGGTGGTGATGAATTCCGTGACCTCTGTTTGGCCTTTGGTGTCCTTTTTGTTTCTTTCTTCCATCTGAACAACAGTCATGGTACTGTTTCCTGTCACTATATCGCCACCAAACGTAGCAGAGGCTGTCGCTTGGCGTTGAAAACGGATCGATTTCTTCTGAAGCCTCCTTGGAGACGTCTCGACATTCTTGATCAACAAAGGCTGGGAGCACATCTCTAGACTATTCATGATGTCTGTCAATCGTTCGTCTGCCTCACACATTGGCTGTATGTCTCGTTCCTCACCCACTTCAGCTGGAAGAGAATCAGCCGATTCAATTTCGAGCCAGATACTTAACTCATCAATGGCGATGACAACATCAAATATAGTACTGTTCCTCAAATCTCGGGGTCTTTTCGATGTGCCATGGTCCAATAGGGAGATACTAGCCGTATGCTTTTGATGGCGACTACATGACCACCGTATGGCAAAGGCTGAGTACAGTCGCGAGAAGATGCCGATCGGATTTTGCGATAAGTTTCAAGTCCGTCCAACACACCTGGCCTTTATTGCGATACTAAGGGTGCGTGCGTTCTGACTTTCTTGGAGTTCGTTGACGATCCGGGTGGTGAGTTCGTTAAAGTCGCTCGTGAAGTCCCGGCATTCCTTGATGGAGTCTTGTACCTCACTTTTGTGCCAACAGAGGCGAAGCGCTCTGGCAGCTGCCTAGTAACTTCCCGCGATGGCTTGCGCTACGTGGCGTTAGCGTTTGGTACTTGAGAACTGGGATAAGTAAACGAATAGATGTGATATAACGGAGGCATATAGCTATTCATGAGATGCCGGATAACTGACCTGGCCAACTGTCATTGAGTTCTTTGATCGAAAGGTATCCACCTCGAGACATATCGCTTTGACTGTGGAGAGGAGTAGCTCTAGTGTTGCCTCCCAACATGCAAATGTCTCTTGCAAGGAATCTATCCGGTTTTGGTCATAGATTCTAAGCGTTTCAAGCTCGCCCCAGTGGGCTTTGTCCTTGTTTGCCAGCAAATCCCATGCTTTCTCCAGATCTTTTGTGATGGCTATCAGCAACCTGATGATGTTTCCGCAGAATATCGTCTTCTGGGTCTTCAAGATGGTGTCCAGCTTTCTCAGCTCCTTTGAGTAGAGTCGAAAATTGCTGAAGCCCTTTGAGGTGTCCCAGTAACGGCCGTAAGCTGAGAGTAGGACTGAGACGCCTCTAAGGACGGTCCCAACAACAAATCCCATGTCAAAAGTATGTCGCTACGCGTTCGGTGGGGACTGCTCCCGTGCTAGGACTTCCGACCATACTTTGCCTGAATCGTTCAAAAAAACAAATGGCCTCGCTCATAGATAGAGGGTGAGATGAGAAAGCGGGGTAATGTGCAGCCAAAAGCAATGATGGCGGAGGTACGTTTATTTGTTAAGGTTGTACAGCATTTGTATGTACACTAATAGACGACACGGATGTACTATTTAGCCAGTGCCTATACCAACTTGGTGCACGTGGAAGCAACCATGACCTCTGTTGATGATGTTCAAGAAACCCCTCAGCTTGGAGCCTCACTTCTGCTATAACCTCACGTCCTGCCCGTCTGCCACAGGTAATAGCCACCATGCCTTCCCTTTAAGCCGACAGCTTCTTAGGATTGTTCCTTCATTTTACATCTATCATATTGAATATAGCTGACCAGGCGACCTCCCAAATGTCACTTTCATACCAGCATCAACAGGCCATAGGCCGACTAGAGGAGCGTGATGACGTGACAACGACTGCGTCTTTGAATTATGGTCAAGGTTCCAGTGATACCAGCTGTTACAACGTCAAATCTATCTCCGAGGTTCCCTCGCCAAAGCGGTTCCATATTCCGTCGCGAGGCTTAGCGGGCGACTTATTCGAAACCATTTTTTATGTTTGCGCTGCATTTACTCCCCAACTTGCAAAGACCGAATACTCAAAAAAATATTGCGAGGAGGTGGAGCGGTTCTTCCTCTGGGGTGATAGGCTTTCTGCTTCGCGAGGTGGCCTTGACAAAGGCTTGGCCAATTCAGCTGAGCTTCGCCCAGCTGTTCTGTCCTCCCTTTATGAGCTAGGAAACATTGTCAAGAACAACTTACTCCAGACTACGACGAGCTTTCTCGAGGATGACCTGTCGCGAAAGCTTCGGGACCTACTACAGAGAGTCGTCACGGTCCTCGATGTGACGGAGCCCACGCCGGGCTTTGGAGGTTTCTCTAACGACAAGTCACCCAACAGTAGATTTGACGAGATGTTAGACGATATGGCTATTTACATCAACTGCTTAATGGATCTTTCGCCTACGCTCGAGAATCCAGTGGTTGGCCTTGAGCCCAGCCATACAAACCATCAAAGTCCAGAGGCCTTTTCGTCCCCCGCCATGAACGACGACTTGGCCTACAAGCTCCCACCGAATCTCGAAGCTCCCGCCAACTTCAGCTCTTCAATGGGATCTTACCCAACAACACCCAGCACAGTAACACTCAAGACCGAAAGCTACAAAAGTGAATTTGACGGATCGTTCAACGTGTCTCTTTCCGATGAAACGTGGGTAGCATTCCATCTCCTCGCAAACCTTCTACATTAGACTAACTTCATTTGTCCTCTTAGGAGTTTTATAAGTCGCGACTCGCCTGTATTTTGTCTCGTACCTGAGTGCAACGCACGCCCATTCAGACGAGTTGCTGATCTACAGCGGCACTACAGAAATACACACGCTCTTACTTCGCAGAAAAGCAGTTACCCGTGTGACTATCCAAGATGTGCCCGTTCTCACGAGCCTTTCTACCGCCGCGATCACTTCCGAGATCACCTGCGAGAGTATCACCATGAGAACATACAGAGGCGTAGCGAAGCTGCCGTTGAGGATCAAATCGTTAGCGCCAACCGCCCGGCGACTTGGTGGCGATGCCCCCGCTGTCTTATTCGCGTGTACGTCGAAAGACACGGGTTTGAGTGTCCTCAATGCAAAGTCCAGAGTCTACCTAAACAATAGGAGAGCGCAAGACTGAAAGTGAGAAAGTTTATTTGATAGTTCATTATCAATCTCCATGGACTAATAATAAGTTGCTTAGTAGGAACAGCCAAGGGTCAGAGGGAAATGGAAATACTCAAAACCTGTAATTAACAGATCTAGCAGCCGTGACTCAGAGAATCACTTTCTGAATCTACTTCTGTACATCTACTAGGTCCCATGAAAGTGCACACCAAGATTATGCTCGTGATTCAAACTAGCCTTTGAATTTTATATTACAAGTCCTCAATTTTATAGATGTTGCCTCATGTGATATATAACCCCTGATTCTAAAGTAAACAAGACCAACGGTGATTATATCGTGTATTTTTTCCCCCATCATGGCTCCAGCAAACGCCTCCACGCCAACCACTTGTAGAACCGCCTCAACATAACAGGTAAGTATCGACCCGAGGCATTGTTTGAGGTTGATTTGAAAAACACAGCCTACCAAATGCACAGCTGTTCACTGCTTCTTGTGGTTTCTCTTGAATAGTCGAGAGAAGACTGCGCACTTCTGGCTCCTTGCTACCGTCTCCCTCTTTTTGTCGGGTTGCTTGTTAAATAATTCGCTGATGGTGTTCCAGAACTCAGATGTGGCAATTTCGTCTTCCCGTTTGTGAGTAACGTTGTACCTGTCGGCGTTGAGGCGAACTTCCTCCCGTGAAGGCGTGTCTCAGGGGAATTGCTGCGATTGCTTCGGTTGCATCGCCAATGCACCCTTCCCAAGTAGGAGGCGAACGAGCTCTATGCGTACAGCGAATATCTCCTCGTCGGAAACTACCGGTATATCCGTGATATCCGCAATGTCCGGGCAGCTGAAGTACCAGAATCCGAGAATTGCACATGACAAAATCGAATGCGTAGACGTGGAGTGGTGCAGTAATGACTGGTTTTGGTTGACTTTCTCGTGAACGTAGGGCAGTACCTCGAATTGAGCTACCAGCCCGACGAATGTATCGACAAAGCTTGCCTCAGTCTGCGTGTATTGTGACGTTGACCAGTGCGGAGGGTTCGTGTGCTTGAATGATATGCCCATGTTAGCAGAGGCGGTATTCCGATACAGAGGTGATGTATTGTAGGGAATACGCAAGGCTTTGAGACAGAATCAAGGTCCGCATCTAACTTATCCAAGGCTTGCATAAGCAACAGTAAGTTTAACTCAAGGTCTTTGGCGCTGGCCGCATGGTAGAAGCATAAGGACACACGACTCCAGAATTCAAAAGGCATTGAAGCAAGGGCCTCGCTCCAGTACGAAGTGGTTGAGACCTTGACAGTCAAAGCTTTCAGCATCACAAGGTGAGGGTCAAAGTTTGGTGGGGACTTAGAGAGAATAACATGCCAGAGAGGAACGATCTAATCGCGAACAGTTCGGTGAAGGTAGTCGACAGTGTCGTCGATAGATATTTCCAACAGTCCTCGGATCCTACTATTCAGTCATCTTCTTATGACCTGGAAAAAGTGTGACTGTCTTTGCTGTTTGAAGACGTTGATATCCTCAGCCAGGGCATTGTCTTCGTCTGCCAGCCAGAAGGTCACTACATCTAGGGTCGTTGTTGAACAGTGATTAATCTGAAGCAACCGTGATGCATGTCGAACATACTGAGGTTTGATAGTGTCCCATATGCTCTGATACAAGTCTTCTAGGTCGCTGGGCAGTGCCTCTAGAACTGTTTGAAGGTCTTTGATTGTGTCTCCTTCTGTTAGGCCCTCGCGTAGCAAAAGGACAACAGCCGAGACCCATAGAAAGACACCTTGGGACTTTTCAATGATGTTGTTGATTAAACGCTTGGTTTCCTGGGCAGGTGGTCATTGAGCTCTCTGAGACCACGAGTGTTTTCAAACTGACCATTTACATACAGCACAATGTCATTGGACGTTAGGTTTTCCATTTTTAACTTTGTATTGGAATTCAGAGCATCGAGAAAAATATCCCAAGGCCGGCTGCTCACACATATCTTGGTCCCTGGCTGTCGATGCAGCACTTTTATGAAGTCCATTAGCTGGTCGTGTTATCCATCAAACTCATCCAGCCCATCGATGAACAAAGCCAAGTTGATCTGACCTCCAGCAAGAAGGCTCAGGATTGAGAAGCTTTCCATCAACTCGTGCATAGTCCAGGCTGGTGCCATCGATACGGCCTAGGGGCCGAAGATCTTCACAAAGCCCAGCGCCGAGGGCAAACCTTGGCGGCAAGTGCTGAGGTTTGAGAAATGCATTGCGCGAGCAGGATTCTTAACAGCCCTTGTTGGGATTTTTACATCTGCAATGGCCCCGCGTTCCAGAAGTAAAATGAAGCAAGAACCAGGGGCCTATCCGAAGTTTTTGACCAGCGATGGAGGTGGTCGCGTAGAGTAGGGTGTTCTACGATGAACTTCATCAAGGTGGATTTCCCTGCCCCCGGCTTCGCGGTGATCCAGTATATGTCTTTTGATGGTTCCTCTAGCCAAGACTCGAAGCTAGACCACGTTCTTTGGTTCCTCACTGCTTGTTGCGGCTTCTCAAAGATCCACTGATACGTCTGCTGATAAACATCTGGGAAGGCTGTCTTGCGTGCATTGGAGGACCGAAACTGGAGACTATCGGTGATAACGTTTTCACAAAACTTGTCATCGTGTTCGCTCACATCAAAGTACAACCCGTATTCGGTGGGAGAATAGTTTCTGGTGACGGCGGCAACTGTACTGGTGGTCCAGGCCGAAAACCAGACGGCTTCAATCAACGGAGCATGCTTCGGCGCGCTTGAAGAAGCAAGTAGATAATTCATTCAATGACCGAGTTGTCCCCTCGACATTGCGGAGAGCTGTCAGTACAGTCTCGAAGTGTCCAGACAACTCGCCCACATCCTTGGCGCTCTCCTGCGACTGTTCGCTGGTCATTCCTTAGAAAGACATGGAACGCGGTTGTGAGATGCGTCGAGGATACGAACCACGAAACAGCTAGCAGGGTCTTTGTTAGCTCCTCTCGAAGCCGAGAAAGCAAATCGCGCCATGCGTTCATCTCTTTCGTAGCCCAGACCTCCCTCAGAGCGAAGAAGAAGCTATTAAGGTGTTTTTCTACCTTTCGACCATAGTAGAAGAGCTTGATTCCACTGTTTCTTCAGTCTGGCCCTTGGCTGAGTGGTATATTTCGCGCGTGTGTGTTAGCAACCGACTGCCAAAGTCGATGAATTGTACAAGGCCTGCGGCGACTGATAACGCGCTTAGGGGATCCACGTCTGATGCACCACGCCTTATAATTGTGGATCTTGTAGACGAAGTTGTGTGGTTGTGCAAGGTACATAGCAGAGAACCAGAGAACGAGGCTGTTGGTCTGACTACCTGAAAACATGTGATCCGTGGCAGGGTAGTCTATGGCTCAGCCTCAAAGCTGCATGTTTCCCCCCTCCTCATCGAGTAGGTCTAGGGTATCGATACACTTGTAGATAAGGCGTGAACTAGATTGTAGCTATATTTAGATGTATACATAGAAATGATCGTGATCGGAGATTAAGTCGGAGCCACACTGCGAAAGTACTCTCTTTTGAGTTTGTCCTAGAGACGCATTGTGGAGTAATAAATCTCTTTGGACAAGCCCGCAAGGCTGATTGTACCTAGGTCCGTTGTCCGTACGAACTACACCCCTGGCAATGGCTTCATAATAAATGCTCGATACAAATACGAGTATGCCGATCGTTTGAGACTAGAATGAAGGTATTTTTCTTCGCCTAATAACTAATTATGCACATTGTTGCAAAAATTGCCTGTCGGAATGGCTACCGGGTAAACTGCCTATTTGGGCCTGTTGCGAGGTGGTTGTGGTGGGGACCTCACCAACCTAATCTATGGCGTAGCCACGGCGCTATCAAACCAAAGACTTCGAGCTATCCCGCCATCTGTCGCTACCCGTACGTTCCGCATCCATCGTGCTGTATTTCCAGCATTTACATGTCTATTTCCCACATCTGGAGACAGTTCTATTACATACTCTGGGCCGTCAAACTCATCGTCAGCCGGGTTAAATTACCAAGAAACGCCGGCATCGCCCGTTGTAGAGTGGGGGCTGGATTTGCTGGGCATTAAATCGCGCATAGACAGACCGCTTTGCAGGTATGTTGGACGTGGCCTGCCTCCAAACGCGGAGAAAGACACGCCATTGGCTGAGTCGCCTCTGTTGATGCCCTCTGGCTAACCTTGACAGGTCTCCGAAGCGAGCAATGCGCTCGCAGGACTACACCTTCGTGACAATACCCATCCCCAACAATGTACCATCTCATGTTGTACTCGCCTACATTCAGACGTATGAGCCAATCCTGCGTCATAATCCGGGCATGGTCTCCTATAGCCAAGTCGATCTCGACCTTGACCAAGTCGTAAACGACTCCTTCTTTGACTCGAACGCCCCTGATCAAACCCTTAAGGCCTTCCAGGCTCACGAAGTCATCTGGCTGGGTCCCGGTCTTTATAAGGAGCTGAGGTGGCCCATCTTCTTTCAGTGCGTCCCGAACGGCATTATATGTCGCTGTGACGCTCCTGCTGGCGTTGTCACCTGGACAGAGTGGTATGTGCGGCCACGTCAAGGCGAGACGACAAGCCCTGATGGCTCAGCGAGTACTCCAGGTTCTACCGCAGGGACGCCTCCGAGAGACGGGGGAGATGGATGGGAATTGTACGGAGTTGTCACGATAGAAGCCAACAGGCTGTTGATGCCTTTTTGTACACGAAATACTTCGGGGTTCCAGTCCGCGATTGGCAGATCTATGATCAACGAGATTTGTACCAAGTTTGTTGGGACATCTTAGGGCATTATCAATCATCAGTCATCAACCATTATTGAGTGTTTTGAGCTGTTCAGTGCTGACTGATCCTTACAAACGCGGGCTATCGACCAGCTGACTTACGCTTGGCTAGATGCATGATCATAAGTCACTCTACCCCTCAAAGGGTACACTAGCCCGTTAATTGCAATGGAATGTCGTCCAAGTCTTGGTTGAGCGTGCAGTGGATGTGTACGCCATCAAGCGCCACTATGGAAGCATGCTTCGAGAAGCTGAGCGAGGGATTCTAAGCAATCATTAGCAAACTGCCAGCACGAGTGGTGCAGCTCCAAGGCCTAGATAAATCACGGGTCTACCTATGAATCACACTAAATCTAAAACGTGTACGCCACTTTGAGCTACTACTAGGGTCCCGGCAGACTGGGTCTCTTCAGCAGGAAGAAGAACCTTCAGTCCCACCTAGACGATGGCGTGGACATCAACCCCCCCTCTCCACCGACATTTCACGATATCCTTTACGCAACTAAGAAACTGGGCTTAAGCTACCAGCTAGTCGAGCGCATACCATCTTTCAGGGCTATATACATGCTGTGGCACTCATATGTAATGTCTATTCCGGAGCTGGTCGCGATGACACAGCCCCACCATGCTACATTTTGGAATTGGATGCGTATTTAACTTATTCACACTTGAGCTAACAACGTATCCCATTTTTCCGTCTCCTCGTCTTCTTCTTCATCCTTATCTTGACCATCCCAGTTACACCAGAAGACATATCCGGGGTTACTATCAAAGTAACACCATTTACCCAGTCTAGCTTCGCACCGCACACCACGACGCTTCAAACTGAGCATCAACGTACCGCCAGGGGTCGTGTCGCTTGGTTGTCGTTTGGAATTCTCGCCGACAGCGAATCCGTACAGGTAAACACGCTTGAGCGTAGGAAAAGAGTCTTTGTCGGCTAGAAGCTTCTCAATCATGCGAACCAGTGCCCTGTTGATACTACCATCCTGGTTCTTCCTGAGATACTCTTCCTCACCCATTCCATCCCCCTCAACATAATCCGCACCAGGCCGCTGCTCCAGCACCAATGTCTCCAGAGTCCCACTTGAAGCTGAAAGTAGGCGTCGCCAATCAGCGAAGGAGGCTTTTTCGGAGCGCCTAGACCAGGTATATTCGACAAAGCCGTCTTCGTCGGGAGAATCTGCCGTCGAAAGCAGGTAGAGAACCCTCAACCTTGGAAGATCTGGTCCGGCTCCATTGGGCAAGAATCCCCCCAGAGGCCGTGGGATCACAGCTTCGCCGTGCAAACTGCCGTAGTCTGACGCGTCATCCGATTCGTCTGAATTTTGATCGAACTTTTCTTCAGCCAAAGCTTTGAACTTGGGGTTACGAGAGAGGCTCGTCGAGATCGGCCTGTCTAATAGCCCAAGCTCTAGCCTCTCGAGTGTTGGCCCCGATTTAATGACCCATTGAACAACTTCGCGCGGGATATAGGCAAAGAGCTTGGAGAAGCGGAGGAACGGCAGTGGAGCGGACACTATCTCCTCAACAGGCTGTTCCCAAGACTGCTGATACACATTGTCGCCATGTAGCTCTAATGTCTCGAGATTGGTAAAGAAGGGCAGAATATACCAAACTAGAATCTTTTTCTCACCGTCACCACGGGTACGTCCCCAGACGCAACTAACTCCAGTACACAGGTTCTTGACGCGTGAGCAGAGCTCTTTCAGTCGGTTTTGGTTGGTTGCATGGTATTCTTGTAGTATGTTTACTAGCTTTTTGGCTTTCTCCTGTTGGCGGTAGCTGCGTCTTCCTTCAGTTGTCGAGTGATAGGCCCGCTGTGATGCGGGCATGAATGGCGCTGGGTCGTTGAGTTCTTCGGATGATTCATGGTAGCCAGCTTTGTGAAGCTCAATACTAGTCCATATGCGAGGCTCTACAATCGTATTAAGGTGTTTGCAAGTGCGATTGAGTTGAGCAAGATCATGGTAGCCAAGGAGTTTGGTGATGTGGACGAGGAGTTCATTGGGAACTGCTTCAAGGCTAACGGGAGACATTTTGAGGCTAAGAAAAAGGAGTATCGCGATGGGAAGGATGTGGTGTTGCGTTGTCAACTTGAATGAAATTGAAGAGTAAGATGAAGAGTTCATGGTCTTGTGTAGAATAGGCTGATGTTAGATGTGGGCCGGGATTTTAGGTAGGAAACGACCGACGGCGCTGTTCGGAAGCTGAGTTATTCCATAAGTTACACGATGGAGTCAGGTTCAATCAATCGACGGAGAGTTCATCCTCCAGAGGCAAATAATTGGACTGCAGACCTTAAACACCTTGATCTAGAAATTCATGAAAATGAGTCAAAGACTGAATACTAAAATAACCTACCAAAGCAGCCGGAAGAATTCCGGTCAAAGCCGTTGGTGAGAGAAACTCTGGGGGTCACCCCTCCTCACCTCGTCGCAATGGTTCCCGAACAAAGCAGCCACAACAGAAATACCTTAATCCAGTTTGCTTGTTTATATAACCTCACTGTCATTGGGATCCGTGGCCAAGATCTGGCGCTGGCAAGGGCACTACCTGCATCCCGTCGCAAGAAACGTCAGGAGTTAAATGCTAAGCCGCGGCATGTGGAGACGGATTTGAACCAGCTGAAGACCGGCAGGATTATGTGGTTTCCATCTGTGATCTTCTAGGGGCTGGACCGGCCAATTATGTACGCAAGTCTATCTGCGGACAAGCTGGACAGCTCTGTAGGGTGCAAGGCAGACGTGGGAATTTTTGGAATAGTGGTGCGATGCTGATGGTGACTGGAATTTCGACACCCCGTCTATCTGGGGAAGGAGTTTATATGCAGAAGTAAAGATGTTTTGAAAGATAATTGCGTCGGGAGCGTCGGGTGAGTCGGGAGCGTCGGGATGGTATCCCAACATCACCTTACAACTCACAACAACCACGTGATGACCTGCTATATAAATAGACTGACATGAAAGCTGGAAAGCTCCTAGACTTATCGGCACAGTGAGATTTAGTTAGGCATGTCATGAGATTTGTGCTTTCAGTGTCCTCCACAATTTAGAATTAAAGAGCCTAAGGGCCCGATCGGCAAGAGGAGTATCGTAATCCAAGTCGCTATTGCGGAGACAGAGATAAAATAAAATCATAGTCTAGTCCATATCAGGGCCAAAAAACACACTGGAATCCTCCGTTAGTTGATGGGATCCACACTAAGAAGAGTTATGAAAGTGTCCATTGTACCTTTTCGTATCTTCCCCTATTGATCCTAGCATCTTGGCATCTATCCCCTTTTTAGACGTGCTATAATAGCATTTCTGCCTTGACGATAATCCTAGCTAGGAGGAGGATTATTATTACTAACAGAGCTCTAGGGCTCTTGCCTCTGACTGACTTAACCTACCCTATACCTCTGGACCTTAGCTGCCCGCTGGAATAGGAAGGCGGTGAGATTTCAAATTGTGCATTGATTGACTGGGGTCTCTCGGGGTACATTAGCTGGGTTATGCCAGCAGATGTATCTTTTCCCAAAAACTGGATTACGATACTCCTCTTGCCGATCGGGCCCTAAGATGTACTCCGTAGAGAGCCGCGTAATGTCCTCATCTTGAACGTACGATTTGAACGATGCGTCATCAACACGTCACCCCCCGAATGTAAAACTCGGGTGTAATCTCGCGAATGCCATATGAAGGAAAGGCTGGGTTTTAGGGCGGCCGGAGCGGGCGATTGACTGTGGGTCAACCCATCGTATGGTTATTGAAAATTCTTGCATTGCACACGAACTAGAATAGAGTTTAATAATATTCGTATGGGTCCTACTAACGACCCACTACGTAAGCCATATCCCTGACCTAGGCTGAAACAGTGAATCTGTTAGACTAGACTCTCCACTCTCTAACAAACCGGGCGAAGGAGATGCGGTAACTTAGTGTTGAGTGTTGATGTTCTATTCGTCCTTGCGTTCGTATTCCCAAGGCTATACGAAACTCAAAGTGTTATCCTTGTCTGTAAGTAAAGCGAAGCAAAGCGGGCAGTCTTTGAGTAGTACATATTCTACGCATTCCTCCATATTTACTGTTGAGCCTTCACCCATCAATCTCTTAGTTTCCATTAACCGTCCCCCTGACTTCAACCTTTCACCTATATTCCACCACCATGTAAGGTCTTTCCACGTCCTGTACAGCAACTCCAATGCTAACTGACGAAGCATGCACGCCAGCACGTTTTTCTTGGTCGCTTTTGCGTCACTTGCAACTGCAAAAGATTGCGCCATCTACTATCACTGGTCAGGCACAAGCCATCTAGATGTTTGGCGTGACCTCAAGAGCGCGAGCATGTGCGAGGACATCGGCGGCTCCTATGAGGACTCGGAAGTGTCTTTGTCAAATGGTTCAGGAAAGACCCAAAAGTGCACTGTTTGCCGCTTCGCTCGGAACGGAACAAAGGACTACGTGCGCTCGTTTAAACAGGGCAATGAGGACGTTGTATACACCGTCAGTTGCGGATGGTTCGCGAAAAATTCATGCCATGCTTGATATCTATTGGAGTTGAAGTCACTAGCTGGTAGTGTTCTGCTTCGGTTTCTGGGGATGGGGGGCGGTTGAGGATACACGGCATGTATAATCAGAGTTGGGCATACATGGAGCTAGGGGCTATTCTTTTCTCGTTGTAATGAGTCTGGCCCACCAATAAGTCAGATCATGAACGGCCGAGATACTGTTTAAACATGCAGGTTGTGGCACTTTTATTCATAGGACTTTTTACAGCAAAATAGATGCGTGAAGTGGACAACGCATTTCTATAAATATTCAAACTGACAACAAGGATTTATTGACTGTGAAACCATAAATCTCCTAGTAATACCTCAGTAGTTGGTCTCAGCGATGAATCCTGGTTCAAAATATGACGTATTAGAGCGATAATGGTTGCAGCTTCAGCCTCATCCATGTCATCAGGCTTGTTATCATGGAGGGGAAACCTCAGGGAATCGTCAACATGAAAATTCGGATCAAAATGATCATGGTCAGATGGTAGCTCTGTTTATAGGTTTAGGCGCTCCCTGCTGGGTCCGAATCCGCCCCTTGATGTTTTGGCCAAGCGGCCATGATGTTGCTTGAAAGATCCAAGGATGTCGTTGAAGACCAGAAGGTGATCTTCGTCTTCTATCATCTCTTGACCCTCGTCGCATTTCCCAACAGGGAAAAGCTGGGTATTTGTGAGAAGCTCGTAGACAAGAAATCCGAACCTCTAGATGTCGGGCTTTTCGTCGACCTTCTGCTTAAGAATTATTTGGGGAGCCCTGGGGGCGAATGGCTCACGACTTTCTTCGGGGGCTTGTGGCGAAAGAGGGCCGGATATACGTCATTAATAACATGCTAATGGAAGAAAAGCATTGTGCAGGGCTTACCGGCTCCGAGGTCCGACATCCTGGTCTGCAACTTTTCGGTGAAGTCCGCGAACTTGTTGAGTGGCTGACTCAAAGCAATATAATAGAGGCGAAAATCTGTTCAACTCACCATCTATTAGTTCAATAACTTCTCTCGTGCCTCCAACACTCTGGGCCAACTGCGCTTCCTTGACTGCATCCAAGCCATGAGCGGCAAATAAGAGACTACCGGGTTGCAAATCGCTATGAATCACGTTGCGTTAATGCAGAGCTGATAGTCCGAGTAGGGGTATGCTTCAAGTTAATCTTGACAGTCCACCTCGGATATCTCCTCTCAGACGTTTTGCGCATCCTGTCTCGGCATTGCGGGAGTTTAACTACCCCCAAAACGACAGTTGAGCCCATTGGTTCGTTAATAAAACTTTCTTGAGTTCCGCTGGGATATGTCTCATCAAAGTAATCCAGGGCAAGGAGAATATGAGTTATTACGGACAAGTTTTCATCCTGCGTGGACAAAATAGACGAAACTTGAAGTTCGGCTGATGCGGCCGAGATGACTGTTCGGCCGTCATGAACTTGATAGCAACATATATGGGCACGTTTACTTAATTAGCCTTTTAATTCGAGAAGAAGGGGACGCAAGAACATACCGAACACGTCACTTAGAAAGGGTCTCATCGTACAGGCTCACCGTGAGCCACACAGCAGAGAACGAGCCACTGCCGAGCTATCGGATGACTCGGTACTTTCTATCTGCCAAAGTGTCGCTAAATCTGATGGGATGAGAACCACCAAGTTGATATTCCTCAGTCCACTCGCGAGCCAACACGGATTGCTTGAGTCGTTCATTTTTGAGTC
Organism: Neonectria hederae; assembly: GCA_003385265.1. Classification (NCBI taxonomy): domain Eukaryota; kingdom Fungi; phylum Ascomycota; class Sordariomycetes; order Hypocreales; family Nectriaceae; genus Neonectria; species Neonectria hederae. The sequence goes on along the minus strand of QGQB01000053.1, from coordinate 122,179 downwards.
TCCAGGAATACAGCGAGAAGGCATGAAAGGTACGATGCTGACGGCGTCTTGAGCCGCAATTATGAGGTTCTGAGGCACTGTTGCGGTTGCACTAGCTCCAGGTTCGATGCAGCGCTGAATAAAACATCTTTCATAGTGATCATCGCAACATTTGTGCGACAGGAATAACTAGAAATTCACATAACAGGCATGTAGTGGTTTCACAGTCCGTGAACTCTGTGCTACGCATGAACCTGCTGTTGATACTATCTTGCTGGCTTGGATTAACATCTCCCTGTTCAGGTTTCTCTGCATTTCAGAATTTGGCTTTGGTATAAAGTATCTCAAATCTCTACACTCGGAGTCTTGTTTGCCGGGCTCCCAGTATCTTAGATTGTAGTCTTACGGGGCTGGTGGTCTTGGCCTATTCGGGAAGCCGACTAGCAATGCGAATGATGTAGACTCTAGTATCCCAGCAAGGGTCAAACCCACTTACCAAGTTGAGGCAACAGATTGCAATGCGCCGAATAGAGCCGCATGGTTAGTTGATAAGAAACTTCCCGCTGACTTTCCCCGCGCTTGCTTGATCCTCGACTCCTAGCGAAGTGGCAGATCATCGCATTCACTATCTCGCCCCAGCTAAAGCTCTGTAGTCAGAGGGCGCAACCGGGAACTTTTGTCTGGCCTCGTGGTGGTCTGCCGAAGAAACGAATCAGCATGTGAGATTTTTACCCCGCGATTGAATAAGATGAACCAGTAATCAGTGGAACATTGATAACTTCGTGTAAAAGAGAGGCTCCTATCGTTCCATTGACAAAGTCCTTTCTAAACACCCACCTCGTCATTCAATGAAATGAATATTCCCTTACTACATTCTCACTACCTGAGAAGACTTTACAATCAATATTATTCATGAACCTTCGTAGCACGCCACAATGAAGGAGGAAACCGTTGATGGCCTCCAGCTGGCTCAACTGGGCCATGCGCAGTCATTCAAGCGCAACTTTAGTCGCTGGACAATGCTGGGCTTGGCTTTTGCCATCTTGAACTCATGGACCGCGCTCGCAGCGTCTCTCTCCCTGGCCTTGCCTTCCAGTGGCCCTATCGCCATAATCTGGGGCCTCGTTACAGCGGGAATCTGCAACTTGTCGCTGGCTGCGAGCCTCGCCGAGTTCCTCTCAGCGTATCCAACTGCTGGTGGACAGTACCACTGGGTGGCCATGATTGCGCCGCAGCCACTCAAAGCTTCACTGTCGTGGGTGACGGGCTGGATCAATCTCGCAGGCTGGGTCTCGCTTGTCGCGACAAATTGCTCTCTTGCTAGCACACTTGTCATCAACATCATCTCGCTCCAAAACCCCGAGTATCAGTTCCAAAGGTGGCACCAATTCCTGATTTACCTCGGCATTGCTTTCATCGCATTTGTCGTCAACGCCTTCCTACACTCGCTGCTTCCTCGAATCAACGGACTTGCGCTTGTATGGTCGGTCGCCGGGTTCTTCATCATCTCCATCACTTTGCTCGCATGCGCAGCACCAGATTACGCTACCGCCGATTACGTCTTCGCAACCTTCATCAACACCACAGGATGGCCAGACGGCATTGCTTGGCTTTTGGGTCTTCTGCAAGGCGGCCTGGGCTTGACTGGGTTTGACGCCGTGGCGCATATGATCGAAGAAATCCCCAATGCCGCCGTGGAAGGCCCAAAGATCATGCTGTACTGCCAGTATATCGGTATCTCGACAGGGTTCCTTTTTCTTCTCGTGGTACTCTTCGTGTCTGGCGGCGTGGCCAACGCAACCACCATTATCGCGTCTCCTGCGGGTCCTTTGCTAGAGATCTTTTATCTCGCAACAAACAGCAAAGTCGGCGCTGTGTGCTTGCTCATGTTTCCGTTGCTTTGCCTTGTGTTTGCTGGCATAGCTGTTCTTACCACGTCGTCTCGAATGGTGTTTGCCTTTGCAAGAGACGGTGGACTTCCAGCCTCTCGCCTCTGGTGGACAGTTCACCCTAGCTTAGGCGTGCCTTTGAATGCGCTCTACCTCAACATGGCCATCGTAGTCGTGTTCGGCTGTATCTATCTCGGGTCTACCGTTGCGTTCAACGCCATTGTGGCATCCTCTGTTGTCGCTCTCGGCCTCAGCTATGGAATTCCCATTGCCCTACATCTCTGGCAGCGGCGCCAGTTGCCAGAGAGGGCGTTCGTGTTACCAGGTTGGTTGGGATGGACTTGCAACATCATCGGACTTGTGTATACCATTGTCACGAGTGTTCTTTTCTTGTTCCCGCCGGCACTTCCCGTGGATGGAACGTCGATGAACTACTGCGTTGTTGCGTTTGCTATCATTCTTGTTGTCTCAGTCGCACAGTGGATTGTGGATGGTAGGAAAAACTTCAAGGGGCCTCGTATGACGATTGAGGAGGATGGGTCTGAAGATTAGATAGCGTAATGAATTCCGTCTACTTAGCAGTGGACCAGTTACACAATGCACAATGCACGCTGAACGGAGATCAAGATGAGAAATGGCTTTTGAAGAGTGCAAACAATGTTGGCAAATACGTAAGATGAACTGGTATAATGTGTAAGGTGCTCGATATTTCCAGGCACTAACCCTAAGTGCCCTCAGATGACAGGCTCTTCGTGATTCATTCACGGAGCGATTCCGGAACCTCGTCAGATTAATATCGCGAGAGACTCTCACGCAAAGGACCGAAGAGGGGAAAAAGGCTGCTGGTTGGCAAAATCAACCAACTCCGACTGGACAAAGATGCGTTTGAGATTCTCACCCCGACGACGTTTTCGCCATGCAATGAGAATAACTCGCCTAAGAACAGTGAAATAGAGGCGTTAGCGGTAGGAGTGATGGACATTCGATGCTATACCAGTCAAGGAGTCTGCTTGGGCTTTCCAACCAAGATACTGTGAATACAGTTGAGAACGTTCAGAAGCAGTCATCGGTGCCAGTAGCTCATATCTACGCTTTTGTGAAACACATCTTTCCAATAATTCCCGTTGTGGACATAGACGAGATTCTGGCTCATGTATTCCGCCTCGATGAACTCCCACCAACACGATACGATCTCATCCTGCTGCTTTGTGCAACGACTCGGTTGCAGCTCAACCTCGAAAGTATGGGAAATTACGACGCTAGTTGGAGTCGAGATGCCACAGTATCCAAAAGTACCCACTGAGATGCTGCTCCGTTCTGCCGAGGACGCATACCGCTAATTCCACCTTATCGAGGATCTGAGTGTGGAGTCGGTGGTAGTGTGGTAGTCTCATACTTGTTCACGGTATACGCAAGCATGGAGAAACTTCAACAAGCGTGGTTACATCTGAACCAGAGCATAGTCGTCTCCATGACGCTGGGCCTGGACAACGATTCCAGCCATGTCAACCTCCCCGGAAGCGAACGCGAATTAGTGCGACGTATATTTAAATTGGGATGGGCAAATACCTCAACAATCAAGCGCTCTAGTTCTCCTCGTTCGACGAGCCGTTGTCTATCGTTAACCCGCCTATTCCCAAGAGCAACGCCGGGACCGTTGTCATCAAGGTCCTCGCTGCACCAACTATCTCTTACACTCGCCTAGTTCACTCTAGAAGGTTCTCGAAATATAATGTCTCTCTTCTGCTGGTTCCCAATCCAAATGCTATCGGTCGTGTGTACACGCTGGGCTAGATGCAACTAGGATGAAAATTAGATCTAGTTTACACCGATGCTACGATTCGAGAACGTTACGACCCCAGCGTTACCATCATATCTAGGCACCGTAGCAGAGAAGGCCCACAAGGACTGGGATTTATGAAAGACGAGACTCAAAAGCTCCCGAGATTGAGCTACGTCGTTATGGCAGGAGACAACGACATTAACATGGGAGCAATACTACGAGCCACGCTACATGGGCTGGGCGCAACGTCTAGAATAACTGAATGCTAGGGTCTTTGTACGAAGCTTCCTGTTCTGTCCTACACCGTTCGTGCGCTGGGAAGAGAAGGGCGTAGTGTAGTATTGAGCAGCGGTGGCCCTGGAAATCTCTGAATCTCAGATGGATTTGCGATCCACAAAGGCCTCAAGATCATCGGCAAGTGGATCTAGCCCCAGAGGACTCTTGAACTCCTCATGGGTATGATTGAGCAGGAGACCCTGCAGATCGGTGAAGAAAGGAACAGCAATGAGCCCTTTGACTTGAAGAACTACGAAAAGGCGATAGAGCATGCGGAACAGATTGGTGCATGGAAGAAGTACATAGTGATTTATCCGAATGTCTAGACATTTCTTGGCGGTGATATCTACAGTTTTTCTTAACTTTCCACCCCAATCAGAGCATATTTGAGCGTAGAGCTGGGCGCCTGAAACAATATCACCATTCAGGCTCCTACTGCAAAGCCCTCTTGCAGGCTGAGGCCACTGTTCTAGAGGAATGTGAGTTACGTGGAGTCATTTTTGAGAACGATAAATACAAATATAAATCCTAATTAGATCCAGTCGTCACTTCCCTGATCGCCACTCTCATCCTCTTACTCTGAAAGACTATAGTCATCAGACTCCTGTTCATACTGCTCATCAGTTGAAGACTGCTGCTGTTCGTATACCGGAGATTCCTCTGAAGAGGAAGAGTGATCCTCACTATATTCGTCTTGTTCGTCTCCATCTTCGCTCTCTTCATCTTCGCTCTCTTCATCTTCGCTCTCCTCATCTTGGTCCGCGTCATCCTGGTCGTCAGAGTCTCCACTATCAATGTCTTGACTCTCATCATCTCCATACTCACCGTCTTGATTCTCAGATTCGTCTTCCTCGGACTTGTGACTCTCGTTGGATTCATCCTCATCCATTTGATCCTCGGTTTCTTGATGATCGGAATCTTGATCATCATCAGTGCCGTTCTCATTGTTTGACTCTTGATCGGAAAAGTCTATGTCTCGGTCTTCTCCCCCCTGGCTCCAGTCACTACGAAGGCTCGATGGTGCTTCAGATTGAACCGACTCGTCACTTGACATTGAAGATTCTTCCTTGTTCAGATCACCGAGCTGGTCATCCAACTCAGAATCTTCATCATGATCGGATCCAAAATTCGTGACAACTTCAGAGTCGCCTTCGGGTATGTCTCCATCCTCGGAACGCGTTCCGTCCTCGTCAGTTTGACCATTTGTAAGCTTGTCTACCACCTGATCCCAGTCGATGTCATGGTTAGAACCATGATCATGATCAGAATCGGCCTCTTCGTCAGAAGGGATGGGTGGGGTAATAGCGTCATGATACTCATTGTTCTCGAAGTCTCCAGGGAAGCCGTCATTATCGCCATAGGTAGGGCCCCAATTTCCGACCTCTTCATGAACGCCATTAGTCGTAGGATCTTGAGTTCCTGCTCCCTCAACGTCACTACTGGCGTCTGATTTTTGTTCATTCGGATGATGGGACTCCGAGTGGGCTGAGGAATTATCACTGTCAGAGAGCATGCTAGCAGCGACAAAACCACCGACAACAGCCGCGCCAGCGATGGAAACACCAGCAACAACTCCAATATTGACGCTACTGGAGTTTCCTCCAGCATCATTCTGTATGGACGGTGTGACTTGGGGAGGCATAGACCATTCCCCGGAAGAGGCAACTGGCTGTCCGTTCTGAGCGGGTGTGGCTGGCTCTTTTGGAAACGTGCCTTGAAGAGCTGGATACGTCACAGAACTTGAAGGGGATATGACGGTTGGTGGCACGGCGCTCGGCGGTGCTTGAGCCTGGACTGGCTTCGGAGGTTGACCGGACTGATCAAGTGTCGAGGCTGGCAAGGGTTCTTGTGGCTTGGATGGAGCGAGACCTTGTCCCTGTGACATGTTGGTCGAGGTGCCATTATTAGAAGGAATGTTAGAGTTGACAGATACTCCTACTTCTTTGGCGCGGGGAGACGTTGGCTGGGTGGAATCTGAGTTGTTTGGTTGTGAGTAACTTGCGTCGACTGATGACGCAGGTGGCACTTGAGTCTCTGAGGGCCCAGTATCTTGTAGGGCTGATGTTTCGAGATAGGAGGCGGCGATCGTTCCACCCGAAGCGTTTAGATCACTTCCAACATCGGGTGTTGGAGATGCGGCAAATGAGCTTGGTTGTGTTATAGGCCCCGGTGGGTATTTATCATGATGACCTGGTTGAGCTCCCGTCATAGAATTAACGGTCTTCTCAGCCTCGGTAATACCGGGAGAATCGGTCGGCTTTTCCGTATATGAGCTACCTGAGTGTACAGACCGCTCCTCAACATGAGGATCCCCAAAGCCATCACCTTGAGGTTGCTCTTCATGGTTGGAGTTCTCGTTGGGCTTAACTGGATCATCGAACTGGAAAGAATTGTGTGAGTTGACTGAATCGTCCGGCTTGATCGAGTTGGCTGGGTCGACAGCGTCCCCGGGCTTGACAGAGTTATCTGGCTCAATTGGGGAATCTGTACCAACTGAATCTTCCAATTCCGGTACAGCGTTGAGATTGATTGAATTATCAGCATTGACTGAGTTGTCTAGATTGAATGAATCTTGTGGGCTGACTGGAACTTGCTGGTTGATTTGGCCTCCCGGCTGAGTTGAGTTGTCTGGCTCAACTGGATTGTTTGACTCCACTGCACCATTTACATTGATCGAAGCATTGAGATTGGTTGAGACTCCCAGGTTGACCAAGTTGTCTGGCTCAAAGGGAGCGAGACTGTGTGGGCTGGCCGGAATGACTTGCTCCTGATGGAATGGATAATTTGGGCTGACTGGCTCATCTGGCTCATCTGGCTCATCCGTTGTGGAGGTCTTTCCGGGTTTCTTTCTGTCTCCTGTTTTCCTACCAGAATTACTGCTCTTTGGCCTGTGTCGAGAGGAATCCCTGGAAGACGATCTGCTCCTAAGATGCTGCTTGAAACCACGATTGTGTCCATGGTTACCCTTGTGTCCGTGGCTAGCCATGCTGTGCACCTTTCCAGCTGCACTTGACGATAGAGCACTCAACGCGTCGCCCCAAGTATGACCTTTGCTGCTGGCCTTTGTCTGCGGTGCACCTTTCTCGCGCACATGGCTGCTCGATCCTGTGTGACTGGCTCCGGCCTTGCTTGTCTTTGTGCGGGTTTTTGTCATTGGCTTCTCGACGGCACTGCCCTCCAGCTTGAGCTTCTCCTTCAGTGGCCTTCCAGAACTCTTGCTGGGCTTCTCAAGGGTTCTTGTCTTCTCCTTGGCAACCCCAGTTCCTGCTGTTTTGGATTTGCCAGGTTTTCCGACCTTAGCAGCACCTGCTGAGGCCTTGTCCATCGACAGACCACTAAGCAGTGGTCTGCCAGGTTCTACCTTCGCCGACGCCGCGACAAGAATATTGTCAACAAAGTGAGAAGACGGATCAGCGGTGACTGGTTTTCGCTTCGGTTGTTTGGATCCGGATGCCAACCCGAAAAGGGACAACAAGTCAGCTTCGGCCGAGCTCGGTGGCGGGTCTCCATCACCATTCCGATCCTCGCTCTTGAGGAGGTATTGAAGTGATTTTGGGAATTTTGCCCTCTTTGCCTCTTCTGAAACTTGCGACCGGCGTTTGTAATCGTCGAGAGACGGTGTGTGAAATGGACTGTCGAATGAAATTGGCTCATGGCGGCACCAACTAGTGTAAGTCGTTGCGGCCCTGGACGACTTCATCTGGTGATGTGAAGAGTTCTGAACGACTGTACACGGAGAACCTTGTAGTCCAGAGGATTCTGAACCTTTCACAGCTTTCGTTGGTCTGTTCTTCTCCTTGGGTCGCAGAACTGCCGAGTCTTCTGCCCTATACTCAGAATCCAGAAGCTTGGTGGCCACCTCTGTCGCAGAGACAGATACATCTTCGTGGATCTTAGTCGGGGCAGTGACACCAGGGGATTCCGATCGCTTCTTGACTTTGGTAACAGCCAGACCCTCGATCTTGTCCTCTTCATGAATGACGCTGTGGACTGGCTTTCTCTTCGGAACAGCCGTTTTGGTGGAGTTTGGCTGCTCCTTGACTTCAGTGACAGTGAGGGCCTCGACTCTATGCTCTCCACGAGTGACAGTGTTGACTCTTTCTTCCTCTACCCCACTGGTAGTTTTTCTGGACGTCGATTGTTTCTCAGTTCCAGTGACCGACTGGGACTCGCCTCTGTTCTCATCATGAAGCGTGGCCTGGACTGTTTTCTCCCTAGTCACAGCAGATTTGGCGGTGTTTTGTCGCTGCTTGGTTCCATTGATCACTTGACCGTCATATTTGGTCTCCTCGAGAATGGCCGTCTTCTGCATTGTCTCTTCGGAAATTTCAGAGACAGTGGTGTTTGAAAAATTGGCTTGCGGTTTCCGCTTCGTGACCCTTGAGCTCTTGCCATTATGTTCCTCGATGGAGATGATGTTTGCGACGTTTTCACAGACAGCTGTTTTGATAGATTTTGATCGCGTCTCAGTACCAGTCACCACTTGGCTGCCGCATTTGCTCACATCGACGATCGCAATGCTCTCCTCTTTCTTTACGGAGGCAGTGGCGTCAGGAAACCCGGCTCGACTTTTGCGCTTGGTTACAGTCGGGTGTTCGCCACTCTTTTCTTCCATGGCGACGGTGGTTTCATTTCCAAGGTCGGCCATGATGGTGGATTTGGGTCGCCTTTTAGGTGCAGAGACAGCCTGGCTATCAAATCTGCTCCCCTCGAATATGGTGGTACTCTTGACGCCCAGTTCGGAGATGGTGACCTCTGGAGATTTTGTCTGCTTTTTGGTCACACTTGGGCGCTCCCTGTTCTTTTCTCCGATGACAACGGTGTTTGAATGGCTTTTGGGATCAGCTGTTTTGGCTGTATTTGGCGTTTTCTTTTCCTTTGCTATGTGGAAGGTGCTGATTTCTTGCTCGATGTTGATATCCGGGATTGATGGCTGCTTGGAAGACTTCTTCCCTGGTAGAGTTGTTTTTGCATCAAGGCGCCCATGGCCAGGAGTGGAGATTGGCGTCTCGACTTCAGTAGATGATTCCGCGAGGTCAAAAGAAGATTGCTCAGCATCAGGAGGAGACTTTGTAACCTTTGTCACCTTGTGCGCGACAACCGAAGTTTTGACTTTGGATGTGTTCGCGGTGGCCGGCGGCAGTGTGACGAGACATGGGTTGCCGAATCTCTGTGCAATTTTGACGTCTTTCTCGACTGTTTTTTCCAGCAGTCTCATCTCAACTGGAGACATAATACCCTTGATGAGGTGCAATTGGTAGATGTAGAAGGGCTTTTGCTCTCTTTGGAGCCATTCCCATGCTTCCCTGGCCGCGTGGACCTCAGGTATCTGAAGAGGCACTGGCTTGGCCACAAGACAGTTGGCCTTTGAGCGGGGTTGAATGGAGATGAAAGAAAAGTTCTCGGTTCCAGCTTGAAAGAGATAAGGATAGCTGTGCTCGGATGCTTTGGTACTCGGCAAGAACTGTTGAGCATATGACCTAGGCGGAGGTATGCCATGCGGATTGACGGACATTGCACCCGTGGATATGGACCAGACGTTGAATCCATCTGGAGTAACCGAGTGAAGGCATTTCTGACAGAGCTTGCTGGTCTCTAGGTAACTGACTCGAACCTCAGAGCCCGTGGCGTGGAAGAACCCCAGACGGCTTGGATACCGATACTGATAGTCATCGTCAAGCGTGCCAATCCGGTACTTTGGGAAATGCTCGCAGCCGAGACCAAATCCTCTGAGATGAGTAAAGGTGTACTCCGCTGAGCCCGGGATGATGTCAACCGCTCCGACTCGACGTTGAGAAGGGGCCGCTGTCCAATTTGTCGGTGCAATGGCAGAGGACTCCATGATTGCACTTAGATTGGCATGCCTGTGAGGGAGTAGAACCAAGAGGTGTAGTAAAGAATGCTTCTATGTGCTCGAGTGTGCGTAGCTGGGTCTATTGGAAGGGCAATTATGAAGGACTGAGCTGCAGCCTGATTCATGTGCCCGCACCGTAATCTCCCTTGCCTCCTTGTCAAGTCCCTTGTATAGTTCCATTGCAGGGGAACTGATTGTTTGAATTACTTACAATGGACACCTGCATGAGATATGCAGCTTGCCGACAGCGAGGCTGTGTATGTGGTGGCTGATCCTTGCCAGCCCGACACCGATTTTCCTCCCAGGCTGTGGGCAGAGTACTTCGGGGCCAAGTACTCTTGAACTGGGAGTTCTACTAAACATTTCTGCCCCCACATGGTGGCGGATGTGCACTTACAGCTGAGATGCATGTCTCATGCCGTGTGAAGTCGCCAGGTTTCGCCGAGGAAATCAGGCTGTGGAATCAGGTACTACACTCATCCCCAGACTTGGATGCAAGTGGGAATCCGTGTGCTTTTGAGGCACACGTTTATTCCTTTGGTGTACTTGAGGCTTTTAGAGCACATCACTATTTCCTGTCCTGCCTGGCGCGAATTCCTATCGAGCGATCAACACCTGAGGACAATCTTTACAACCGCGACCATGGAACGACAACTCTCGGCCAAATCTTCACAGTCGCGACAATTCCGGGCTTCTCTGAGCCCATCTACCGTCTATCAACTGGGGATGCTCGACCTCGGTCGCATGCAGCCCACAGACAACGACAAAGAACGCGCCAACGAGCTCATGTTGGACCATCGCCTCGCCATCGGAAGCCGCAAGACCACCCCCTTCAACATCAAAGATGCCAACCCTGTGCTGGAGAAACTGGCCAACGGGTCCATCCCCGGTGCAACGCCTGGGCTTGTCCTGGCCTTGCTCGACATGGGAGCCGACGTCCGCGTGCTGCGTCGCAAGAGCACCAGCCTGTTCAAGAAGATGACGGGCAAGGACCAGGTCGATGTTCCCAGCAACGTTCTCGAGCAGGCGACCAGAAACTGCGAGCTCGAAGTTGTCTTTGTCTTAGCTCAGACCGCCGATGAGAGAGCCTTGGATCAAGCATTGCCCGTCGCCATCACCAAGAGCGACTGTGGCAAGACGTCCATCCTGCTTGCCAAGGGTGCCAACGCAACACCCCTGTGCAGTCAGTTCCTGGCCGCAGTTGACAATGGCTCCGACGAGATGATCGAGCTTCTTCTGAGAGAAACGAGAGGCGCATGCAACGTTTGCCGCACCAACGGCCTCGTGCAAGCCGCGACCCGTGGGTACATGGGAAAGGTGCAACTCCTTCTCGACAAAGGCGCAGACATACTCTTCGAAAACGCGGCCGCGCTTCTAGCAGCGAGTCGAAACGGACACGAGGACGTGGCGGTGCTGATTGCTTCCCGAGAAGAATTCAACCAGCACGAATCTATACTGGACACTGTCGTGGGCGAAGCATACACCAGAGAGCAACGTCAACTCCTCCTGGCGTGTCTGTCCGCAGGCGCCAAAGGCCCAACGACCAACGCTGCATTGGCCCAGGCTGTGAACAGACAGCAAATGGACTTGGTGGATGCCCTCATCAAGCACGGAGCTTCGGCGGTGCACGAGGGTGCTAATGCACTCTGTAGCGCTGTGCAGAGCGGTCAATGTGAGCTGGTGCGAACGATTCTGCAGAGCAAACCTCCGCAGGCCGTGCTCGCCCAAGCGATTGCGACAGCCACTGGACTGCGTAACTGGACGCTCTGCTATCAGATGGTTGACCTGCTTCTCTCGGCTGGGCTCCGTGGCGAGTCTGTCAGTGAAATGCTGGTTCAGATTGTCGACCAGTCTGTTGTTCCCGGGGATGAGACGATCCGCTTGAAGCTGCTAGAACTGTTGTTGAACAAAGGCCAAGCCGACGTCAATCTACGCGGGGGGCAATGCATTGGCATCGCAATCCAACGGAGTCGCGTCGAAGAGCTCACTCTCTTCCTGAGGAGCAAGCCGTCTATCGACTCTCTCAGCGCGGCTCTTCATCTGGCCATGGACCTCACCGTCCCGAGGCAGAGGCACGAAACTGTCAACATGATTCTTCAAGCTGGATCTTCCGGGACAGCCTGCGACGAGCGACTACTGTGCTCCGCCATGATGGCCGCCTCGAAGCGATTGTTGCTCGACCATGTCCGTTCTCTCGCTGCATCGCGCCTCTCTAAGACCATCTACCTTGCCGGCTTTACCGCAGCAACCGACGAAGGCGAACAATGGCTCACCCCATCTGGCCTCGAAGTTGTGCACATCTTGCTCCAGGGCGGTGCTTCTGGCGTGGCAGTCGACGACGCCTTCTGCAAAGCTGCTACTCTGTACCACCAGGACGCCGTCGAGCTACTCCTCCACTGCATCAGTCCCAAGTCACTGAATAAGGCCTTTACCGGTGTCATAGTTCACTCGGAAGCTTGGCAGCTGTCAGAGAACCTTTGGCTGCTACAGCTCATGTTGCAGTGCAGACTGGAGTGGCAATGCACAGGCGAGGCAGCGAACCTGGCTCTTCTCAAGGCCGTCACGACACATGTCAAGGAGCATCGTTCCGAGGACGCGATTGATCTCCTGCTCTGTGTTGGAGGAAAGGCTGATGTTAACTTCCGTCTCGGCGATGCCCTCAAGATTGCCATCAGAGCTGGCGACGCATTGCTCTTGAAGAAGCTGGTGGCAAGTGGTCCCACGACGCAGACCATGACACAGGCGTTTTTCGAAACCATAGGTACGCAGTTGACGGAGGATAAAGCCCTGTCTCTCTTGGACATTCTTTTCAGCAGTGAAAACGATCCCAGAGCCAGGTGCGACGTCAAAGCAACTCATCGGGGCTGCTACCCTCCTCTTGCGGTGTGCTTATCGGCCCACCCCGAGTCTTCAAAGCTGGTCGAACGTCTAGTCAGACTGGGATGCGATCTCGAAGCCAAGTTCCCGGCGACTTTGTACAAAGAGAAGGAAGCCGGCGTCGAAGATGTCACTGTGCTTATGTGGGCTCTTGTTAACGTCAAGGGGGACTCCAAAGCTATCGCAGCATTGGTTGATGCCAAAGGTAAGCCTAGAGATATACGTCACCGGCTGAGGCTTTGCGCAATGCATACTAACTTCTTCGCCAACAGCCAATGTCGACTTCATCGCTCCCGTCTCCCAGTCAAGGCCTACGATAATAGCGGCAAAGCATGGCCGCACCGACCTGGTTCGCAAGCTCATTGCGGCCAGGGCCAACACGTCGAGTCGCGACACTTTTGGCAACTCCGCCATGTTTTACGCGTCTCAAGCAGGAGACCTGGAGGCGGTCAATGACCTCGCCAGGGCGAAATGCAGACCCGACGACGGAAGTCTCCACGAGGCCGCCCGGAATCTACACAGCGACGTCGTGGCGGTTCTCATCAAGGCCAAGCACGATCCCAACTTCCCTAGTGATAGAGGGGAGCATGACGACAGGACGGCGCTTCAGGAACTGACATACAGAGCTGATGGCACAGCGACCAGCACCAGGCTCGAAGAGACCATTGCGGCGCTTATTGCTGGAAAGGCCGACCCGTTGGCCAGGCACGGCATCTCCAAGAAGAACGCCCTTTTCCTGGCCTTGGAGAATCCCCAGCCTTATGGCGTCACCCAGGCCCTCATAGATACAGCCATGTGGCGTGAGATCAACAACGAAAAGAACGTCTTCATCGACGTCGACGCCTACACCGGGGTCAAGTACGCATACTCTCCAACCGTGTACCTGAAGAGAGGGCCCTTCGCCGGCGACCCCAACCACACCGCAAAGTTGCTCAATTTGCTCTACCGGAAGCGAGGCGAAGATGCCTTCTACGCGCTGTCTGGACCGCAACCGAACGATGCCGTGGGCATGCCGAAGAAGCTAGCCGACGAGGAAGGAAAGCGCCGGGCTGAGCAGGAGAAGCGGAGGAAAGAAAACCTGGAACACGAGGAGAAACTGCGCCGCAGGCAGGAGGACTATGACCAGAAGTTCGCCCTCGAGGACATACAGCGGAGGCGGAAACGCGGCCAAATCCAGGTGGCGGACGACAGTCAGGGAGGCCATCACGCATAGTTAATAATAGTGTATAGCATAACGACATGGCGAGGGGTGGGATTGGGTATTAGTTCAACTCTTTACTAATGATGTGTAGTTGCAAAGGTAGTTGAGTACTTCGTGTATGATATTCCGTGTTTTAATGAGATCCTGACTTTCTAAGATACGGCGGCGGGTGAAGTTACACACGATGATTTGGTATAAATTCCACGTCAATATTCTGTAGACTACGTACGCATCAACTACTTCAACTACTTCAACTCCTCCAACATCATCCTCGTCACTGTAGTATCCCGGTGCTTCGTCCCAAGCGTGTTCTTCTGAAGTTCCAGCACCGCCTCGTAAACCCTCCTGGCCTCCTTATTCTTCCCACTCAGCCAGTAGTACAGCCCAATACTACACGCCGTCCTCAGCGTCGCCGGGTCGTTCGGCTCAAGACAGCGAACTTGCTCCGTCAGAACCCGACGCAGCTCATCCTCCGTCTCGGCCATGTGCTTGCCCTGCTCCAGACCCAGAAGAGCAATGTTGTGCCGCGTCACCAGCGTGTCTGGGTGGTTGTGTCCCAGCATCTTCTTCTGCGCGGGAAGCACGACGCGGAAGGCAGCCTCGGCTTCATCTAGCCGTCCCTGGGAGCCGAACATGCATGCCAAGCTGCTTTTGATCTTAAGCCACAGCACCAGCACCTCGACGCTGTGGTTTGGTTGACTCTCCAGCGTCTTCAGTGCTGAGTTGTAGAGGTCCTGGGCCTCGCTGTACTGCCCTTCGGCGTCATGTGCCAGCGCTAAGTTGTACTTGTGCCGGACCGTGACTACTGGGTCGGTCTCGGTGTCATCGTAAGACCAGCTTAAGAGGCGCTTATACAGCGTAATGGCGTTGTCAGAGCCGGCTTGTTGGCCATGTGTGAGTTCCAGCGCAGCCAACTGGCTGGCCTGTCTTGCCGTGTCGCGGTTCTGCCACTTCTCGTCTGTTTTTTGAAGTCTCTGAAGCTGCATGTTCGCTTCATCAAGCGCACTGCTTTCCTCGCTTTTCTTGTCAGGGGCAGTTTTGGCCTGAGAGACCAGAGATTTGATCTTGACGACAGCCGCCTTTGCATCTTTGACAGCAGCTGCCTTTTCCTCCGAGTCAGGCTGGGCTTCGCGCAAACTGAGACATTTCTTGATGTGTCGCAGTGCTCGCTTCGGCTGCTGGATCTGGACATAGTACTGCGATAGTTTGAACAGTAGGTTGGCCATGTCTCGCTTGGCCCGCGACGAAGCGGGCTTGAATCCCAGAATGGCCAGCGCGCATGGCAGCATGGCCTCTTGTGAATGGTCGGCAAACCGCCTGCACATGGTCGAGATGAGCATTTCTTCCGTCGCCAACTTCTTCTCCGGGTTGTTGGCCAGCCAGTCTTGCGCGCACTGGCGGAACAAGGCCGTGATGCGGAACACCGGACGGTCCCGCGACGGCTCGGCGATGCCGTACTGTTCCAGGACGGAGATGTGGTCGTCCACTTCGTCCCTCAAGAAGAGCGCCCGTGGCACGGCCTGGACGTTCAAGGCGCAGATCTGGAGCATGAAGTCCTCCGTGTCCCGGTGATGCGTCGCCAGAAGCTCATGCAGTAACTTCCAGGCAATATTGATTCCCTTCTCCTTGTTGGATGAAGGCGAGAGTGTCTTTTCGTACTCCTTCAGGCTGCATGACTTGCCTTGAATGGTTCGGTAGGCCATGACCAGCGACAAGGCGCCCGCCGAACCCTTCAGAGGCGCAGCTAACGAGGCAATGAGCTTCTTTTTGCTCTCGTCCGCTGTCACTCTGCCGAGAAGAATGCAAGAGGTGTCGGCCTCGCTCAGTCGGTTGATGTTGATCATGTACTTTGGCTTGTCGTTCACGAGACGAGTGGCCAATGGCTTCGACCGCGTCGTAAACAGAATCCTCGCGGCGAAGCCATCGGGGATGAACTCGAGCAAGGACTTGCCTTTGTAGGCGTCATCTGTAGCCACCAGATCATCCTCATTGTCGACGCCGTCAATAACCATGAGCCAACTACTACCAGGATCCTGTCTCAGGCAGTCCTGGATGGCTCTGACCACCCCCGTCCTCTCCCCTTGCCCGCAGTTCAGGTGCAAGCTCTGCGCAATGCGCTTGAACGAGTACTCGAACTGCTCTGCGCTGTTGGCGTCTACCCAGTGGACTCTGGCCCCGGGATGCTCGTAGTAGTACTTGTGAGCATACTCAACCGCCACATGCGTCTTGCTAGAAGCCCGGTCAGCCTTGGATTCTCACCCGTAACCCGTGGCACACTTACCCAGTTCCTGAATCACCGCATAAAGCCACTCTAACCGTTTTACGGAAAAGCCCTTCAATCTTTTCCAAAACACCCTCCCGCCGGGCAAAGTTGGTTTCTTTCCCAATCGGGGCAGCCAAGTTTGGGATGAAGCGGGTTGGCACGGGCAAAGTAGGATTCTTATCTATAACGAAGGTGTTAGAGATTATACTATCTTCGACGCCACTTCCAGACTACTTGACTTAGGCCAAGTCGCAAAGGTCATCAAGCACTCTCGTATTCAACAATTTGCGAGCCGAAATTGAACCCTCTGTCCTCCAAATATTCCACGCGCCTCGGGGCTGGCTTACCCGAGCCAGCGTGACCAATTTGCTTCACCATCTTGGTCAGCTGAAAGCTGACGCGCTTGTAGCTAGAAGAGTCTGGGCCACCGAATTTGTTGATGTTGAAATGATTCAAGGGCAGGCCGTCGCACTGGTGTCCATGCAAGGTGCCAGACGATTGATCAACCACAAACGCCTGGAATCAAATATTAGATCACCTGCTAATCTCCAAATGTTGACGGGTCATACCGGTTCTGTATCTCTCCCTATAATGACCCCAGTCTTCGTGGCCTTTTGCTCAAAGAAGCAGTACAGTTTTGGCTGAGGCTTAAGCAGCGTGATTTTCCTGGTAAAGTTCTTGACTGTGGCCACGAGCAGGTCATTCTTCTCGGCCATTGTGTGCAGGACGTTGTTCTGGATCTGTACGTTCGCCTGGACAATAGCCGAATATATCTCGCCTTGGGTTGTCAGGCCAGCGTTACCTTCGACTCCTTTGTGAGGCGTGCCGAGAAACATTATCCCACTAATCGAGGTTGCCAATTCGGGGTGGTCCTGGTCGTGCATCACTGCCAGTGTGCATACCTGAGTGCATCATGATGGTTAATTCACTGATTGGCATGGCTGAATCGGCAAGCTCTCACCTGCTGTATGACAAGTCCACCGAAACAATGTCCAATGAAGATAATTGGACGGCTGATGCAATTCTGTCGAGATGTCAACGACTGAAGTGGCAAAGTAGTGTTGCAGGAAACGAGGGTACCTCTCTCAGCGGCTCTAGATCCGACAAAAGCGACGTAGCGACAGCATCGAGGGTTTGCTTGGTAGCGTCATCCCCAAACCACACCGAGTTGTATCCGAACGACATGATTCGTGCGTTGGGAAGCTTTGCTGGAAGCATCGTTGAATCCTTGAGCCAGTTGACCTTTGTCTCTGGGTGATGCCATGTGTTCCGTGGGTCAACGCCGATTCCGTGAACGGCAATGATGCTTCAGCAACGTCAGCTAATCGTCCACCTTTTCAAGCCAGGTTGTTTGTCACTTACTCGACATCAGCATCGCCATCGACAGGCTCGTAGAAAATCTTGAAGCCAAGACACTCATCTGGGAGTTGAAGATGCCGGGGTTCTTTCTTTCCTTGGTTCTCCACGGCTGGTGTAGTAACCGGGGTTGCGGGGGTGTCGAGTTTCTCCGCCATTGCCAAAGTATGCGTAAATCACTGGGCTAAAGAAGCGTGTGGGTAGCAAGAAACAATTGGGACGAACGCGGAGATGTCTGCAATAAACAGGACGCAAGAGAACAGGCGGTCATGTAGACGCAAGGCTTCCAACGCTAAGCTTTCTGCAGAAATTAAGGCGACACTTCAGACGGCCAGATACACATCACAGAAACTGGCTGTCCGCAGTTGCCGAGCTAGATGGCTCAGCCTATCGATCGATGACGCTTGTCTAATTAGCAGAGCCTCATGACATTCGAGAAAATATTGGGAGCCAAAGGCTGAGTTCAGCTTTCATGCAAGTGGGAGACATTGGGGGCCATGATTATTCCCAACGAAGCAGGCTGCAGCCTGCATCGGCTCGGACAGCATATTGCTTCGTATCGGTCCATGGTAATGAGACAGCTGGGCTGCAATGTAACCCCCAGACTTGTCTCACTCATAGGGGAAATTTGCCCCGGCCCGATTTTTTTTGAGGCGCTGATAGTGACGGCGATGTGCAATTTCAGCCTCCTTCTAATCTTAGCCATTGACCTCCATTCACCATACAATGGACGTCGCTTCGGGACATCCATGTTTAATGGCGCTCGTGGCTTGTCAGTCAATCAATAGTCCAACACGGTGTGGTACGAATGAGGAGTTTGTTGAGACGGATGGCGGCTGTGGATATTGTGCTAGTAGTCTTTGCCTCCCATAATTCGAAGGACCTGCGTTATCTTGTCACCGCCATTGGCATCCGTCATAGACCAGAAATCAAGGCCTAGTGGGATAATAACAATGACAACTGATAAGCCTCGAAAAAGTAAGTTCGTGTAATTCTTAGCCAAAGCTTGATGGGGATCAAGCATTGCTCCCCCGGATCCTATGGATCTGTCTCATTCAGATCAGGCAGGCAGAATAGAGCGGCGAATCTTCCCCGCACAAATGCTTGGCTTGCATATTCTGCCTCGTTTTCCAACTCAACTTTGATCTGCGGACTGACGGTTCAGTCACTGTCACTCGCCAACCACATCGAAGAATCACGGAACATCTGAGCTTTGTACCTTTTACACTCCCAGCTTTGGTCCCCCCACAGCCGAAAAAATAAGACTTATGCACGTCTGACCACCCCTCGCTCAAGCTGGGCATGCATTGGTCCGACTACCGGTACTAATTCCCGCCAGGTAGACTTCGCCGAAGATGGAACTGTGTCTTGGCGTACCAAACTACCAGCTTCTTCTAGATTCTGCAATCCAAGTCCCAACGCCTTTGCTATTTCACAACTTCCGATTGGGTGCCTTACGGGCTGTTTCCGTAAGCTGGACCGGTGAATGCAGCCACACGAGAGGCTAGACCATTGGTTAAATCAGTCATCAACATCCTGCATTGCATGAAAAGAAAGCTCTACCACGGTAAGCTTCTGCGAGGATGAGACAGCCACACCCTTCCAGCGGCACAATACGAAATTCCGAATGCACTTTGCTCTCAGCTGGAACCACAGCCTGCTACAATCTCTAAGTTAGTACCGGCTTAGGCCACTGATTACAACGCAGCCGTCGCGAAAACCAGACCCAGTCTCCATGGTGGCTATTCGCCGACTTGAACGGCGTGCAGAAAGAACCAAGCTGCAGCGGCTCTGCCGAGATGGGTGGTGCTTACGACACAACCACCACCAACTCATCTCGGTGGCGTGAGAGGAATAGTTAGTCGGTTTTTCGGACCATGGTACGTTCTGATAAGCAGCTTTCTAGAGTTATCATATTCGTGTTCTATTCATGTCAGGCCCCAGAACCAACAGCGAGAGAATTAGAGGCTGCTGCCTCCTCCGAATCATCATGCGTGTTGTGTCGTAGCTTGACTTCGATTATCTGCGTGGCTGGCGAGGCGTCCATGCCGTGATTACTGCGTCAACCGGCCGTGCCTAACCACGACTTTTGGCACGTCTAGTTGGTGGCCTTAAGTCACATCAGTTTCACCACTGCAACTTGGGAACAAGACTGGAGTGAAAGTGCTGGCCGAGCTGAAGGCCCCCAATGTCTTCACCCCTCCGCCACCATGAGAGTTGCAGTTAGGCTAGGAATTGAATTGATTCTGTAGCACACTATCGGTCTTTCCTGAGAAGTGATACCAGAGTACATGGAGTAACTGCACCGCGAACTCAGATGCAGGGGAGATAAATAACCGTCGATGTTTCCTGCTTTTCTATTCTGACAAAATATCGCCTTCTTTTGCACACCAGCTTCACGCAACATCTTCGCACAATACCTTTACACCACATCGTCGCAAGACCTCTTCTCGCTTGCAAAGACTATTCTTTTCCCTGCTACCCCAATATTTCCTTCACAATGGGAGGCTGGTCAAAGGTTATCACATTGGTGCTCCGCATCTCCCAGTTGGTTTGCGCAGTCGTCATCATCGGCATCGCCACTGATTACGTCAAAAACTCTGATACATCCGTTGGGGAGCGCAGCCGTTTCATCTTCACGGATGTAGCTGCTGCACTCTCTGCCTTCTTTGCCTTTATCTGGCTGCTCCCGCTCTCGAGCAACCACATGAACTGGTCCATCGATCTTGTCATCGCCTGCGGATTGGCAGGTGCCTCTGGCTGGCTAATCTATGTACGTTTCTTCATATCGCTGCCTCGCAAGGGCTCACTTGAAGTCAGAAAGTTGAATGTTCCGTTACTAACTGAAGCTATAGAAATCGGAAGACTATTGTGCAGAGGACGATGTTGGTGCCGTTGTCGAATTTAGTGATGACGATGCATCTGATTGCACCAAATGGAGGGCTCTTTATGTTTTTACCATTTTATCTGCACTTCTCTGGGTAGTGTCTGCTATTATTGGATATTTCTGGGTCAAGAAGCACACTGTCACGGCCAAGACCAAGACTAAGAGCAAGGGTCGTCGTTAGACAGAGCGTTGATCTCTATAGGGTCTTATAGAGACTTCTCAAACACTCTAGGCGCTGTTTGGTAGGGAGCAAGGACTGTATCTAGACTAGCATGAATGACTAGAACTGAATGGGAAGAAGAGACATGGGAGGTTAGGAAATACACGCACGGTTGCTCGCTTTCATTATCTTAATATCCGGTCACCAATCTGGACTACCCTGCTGCAGATCCAAACAAGGTCAAACACATACCCGAAAACATTGTATCTCCCGGCGAGGTGACTGCCGCATCCTCCACTGTCGCACATACTGCCTCCCGAACCCACTGGCTCTATGATCTACTCCCAGAAACTTCTGTGTCTTCCAGTCTGTAGCCACACCACCGTCGAGTCCTGGGACACTAACTACTTTCTTTTTTTGCATGGGGTAGGTAGGCCATGTGTTTTTAATGTGCCTAAGGGTTGGCATTAGGATTACGACAAATTACCCATTAAGACCTAGAAGAGACTAAATATTAAGTCGGCTGCTAGAAGGAACGGCACTAGTATGACGCCCTATTACACTAGTATCTGAATATGCTAATGGGACACAGTTCTTCTCAGTTAACAGCGCGCCCTCGTCGATAAGCCGGAAGTTCACCTTCGGGAACCACCCCCAGAACTCCTCGACGCAGAGCGAAAAAACCCGCAACTTCACTACAAGACTAGGGGATAGCCATATGTGGGGCAGGCCCTCGAACATTTCGTACTTTTCTTCGATGCAAACGGCACTCTCGGGCGCAGCAGTGTCCACCTCAATGGTTATGAATAGCTTGAGGTCCACGAGACTAGGCAGAGATGGAACTTTCTTCCACGCTCCCGAGTGGACAAGGTAAGGGTCATCGTAGTCAGCTAGGTTAGTGATTGTGAGCCCCTTGAGTGGTATGACCTGGTCGAAGGGGACACCCATATCATACTCGGGGTATTTAGGGGTATAGTCATCGAGATCCGCGTCCTCGTCGATTTTAACCTGTCTTACTAGGCCCATATACCTGCCACAGGCAGAAGGCAGGATAATGGCGTTCATCTGGCGTGAAGCAAGTCTCAACAGAAGCAGACTCGGTTTCTCGGTTTCGGGAGATAGGAAAGAATTTGGTCCCATATCTCCAGCGAGAGGGACGGGAGGTCCAGGTAGGGATTTTCGTTAGGAGCTGAAGACATGACGGATTGAGGACAGTGGAACAAAAGATTGAAAGACATAATAGAATCTCAGGGGTGAGAGACATTGTTGAAGCTACAGCTGACTTCAATGCAGTCAGCTTTCACCGCCAGCTTTGCCAAGACTGCCCTGCAAGTAGAGTCTGCTCTGCCTAATCAACCCATGTTCACCTCCGGTGATGTAAATACAAGACTTGCTAACTTCTCATAACCTGTACAGGCCGTATCTCAAAACTGCGGACGTTGTTCCTAGTAAGCGTTTCGCCCATCGCTCTACCAGCCTTCTCTATCTGCCTGCTCAGAATTTCATCCCCGATGAATTCACCATCTGCCCATTCAAAGCTGCCAGCATCAGAATTCCAGACAAAGGCCCTTTTCTTTTTGCTGTCAAGCTCCCACCGCGACTGCACCTCTACCCCGTCGCTCACAAACTGTGGCTGTCTGTCGACGATGACGAATATTACTGCTATAACACCGAACCACTCGAACATTCCATCCAGTGAGCTGGCGTCGGTCTCAAATAGGCCCTCGGGAACGGCGATGCGCCTGAGGTCCGAAGCACTACTGACTTGCAGTCCAAGGATATCTGGCTCAAACAATCGTTCGTAACCCTCACAACAGAAGTCGAAGAACTCGTCCTGCGCGATGAACAGCGTGTCTCTCTGGGAGTTGAAAGGGCGCCCGAAGGAAAAGCATTGTCCATCTTTGCTAGAGTGTATCTTGATACCCTGCTCGCGGAGCCAGTCCAGGGCGATTCTGCGAGCCTCGCTATTGACGAAGAACAGCGGGAGGTCAACTTGGACGTTGCTAAGCAGATCGAAGCGGAACTCCAAGTTCACGTTGTCTCTGCCGCTCGCGTCATATTCCTCGTCAAATTCTGACAGGTATCGGGGATGCCAACATCCGGTTCTGAAGGGGTACAGGGCGGGTTCGTCTTGTTCAGGGAGAACTTCACGCCATATCGAGTTGCGCAGCTCTGGTGGGAGTTTTGAGAAGAGAGTGAATGAGGAATAGCTGGTTGTCATGTTATTCGAGACAGTCAGCAAGTAGAAGAACGGGCGAGGTAATGCAACAAACAGCCCTAGATGACGAGAGCGAAATCTACGTCAGATTTGCCACGTGAGCACCTTGGCACGTGCAAACCGGATATCCGTACCCCGAAGAGGTCCTAGCCTCGGAAACGGCACTTGTAAAAAAGAACAACTCAAACAAGTTTTAACATAACACAGATGCCCCGATCACTAATGGTGCATGCGCCGGACAGTATCAGGATATTTTGCTGCATCTATGCCTATCACATCGATGACTTGCCGGCAATGCGTTGCCGTGGGTGTAAGAGCAACGCAATTAGCAAAGTGTCTAGGGTAGTGCGCTTGCAATGCAACAATACTTTCAATCACGACTGGGATATTCAGAATGGCCTGTTGCAGTCAGCCATTTGTGAAAACATGGTAGCTCCAAGAGACCCTATAGAAAGGGTTGCGATGTTCAAAGAGCAGATTTGAGTGAACACCGTGTTCAAGTATCCATAAGACAGCCCTTCAGCTATGGTCTTTGTTCTGTGTACCCTGCACACAACAAGGACATGACCGGGGAATAACTGAGCACTCAACGCACAAAGAACGACGTTTGGCACAATACTCACGAACAAGCCTCTTCGTTGTTTCATTAAGACCATGTACAGATAATAAGTTCCATTCTTTGATCTACTTAAATAGCTAGGGTTCCATCGGTGATTGACGTAAATCCACATTTTCAACAATTTGTACATCAGCTTAACATTGAATCACCAGGTTTACCTCCCTTTCTTCTCCAAACATTCAAGTCGGTACTGGACAGCAACCATGCCACCCAAGCCGCCAACCACTAAGTCGGCCACTGCAAGCGCGGAGGACATGGAACTGTGGATCTCGGAGTACATGAAAAAGCAAAGCAAGGAGCGCAGACAGAAGCCAACTTATGACGAAGTAAGACAGAGGCGCATGGTGGCGGACGAGGAGCTTGCCAAAGCAAGAGAAATTCTGGGCGAGGTTATCGACAGGCTAGATCATCGTTCGGCCCAAAACCTCGACGAGGCCTTCTCTGAGTATAGGGAAATCGTGGATGCACGACAGAAGGCCAAGAACGAAAGTCCAGGTCATGGGACTCTGGAGAGGGCCAAGGGACAGTCGTCTCTACCAGGCGGTATTCAGTCCAAAGAGACCCTCAATAACAACGAGCAGGAATCAGTGCGGTTTGCTTTAGGTGACATCAAGGAGAGAGCTGACGACATGGAGAGCAACGCAACGGGGAATGCTGAGCCTGATGATTTGAAACCATATTAGCTTAATAGGATTAACAGAAAATCAAGTAGTCCTCCCAGGCCAACGCCTGATAATTGAACAATCTGCACATCAAGCACAGCCATTACGTTTGGAGTTGGGGCTGTAGAACAGGGAAAGAAAATCTCACTGAATTAATGAAAGAGGATTTACTTCAACAGAAGCTAATTTAGTACTGGTAAAGCTAGATGTGATGCCTAAGGCGTAGTTGTTTTAGTTTTGCGAGGTGTATTCAGTGGCTTCATTTCTAAATATTGTAATTAACAACCTTGGTCTACCCTTCACAAAAATGGCATTGTCAATAATCCAGCCATAGGAGCCCATACAGGGAAATCGTATCGAGATGCGAATGTTTCCCACATTGAGTTGTCCCTGCGTGAACTGATAACGCGTATCGACTGATCCCCAGTCATCAACTGCATCGTCGCCATAGACTTGTCACGACGTCCCCACAACGTTATTACTTTGGCCGTAAGAACAATACGCCCGGGCTGTATTACATCCAAACATCCAACTTCGTCTATGCCTTCAGTCTGAGCTTGATAGAAGCGCACCCTGCCTAAGAAAGTGTACATGGTGTTGTTGTCCGATGCTCGATACCTCAGTTGGGTGATAAATGAAGTTGCAGGCAGTATAGTCAGAGGTGAAGCTGAATTGCATTGAGTGCTGGCTGCGATACGCGTTGGTCTCGTCGTTATCTACGGAGAGAGAGGCGACTTGACCACTGCGAAGTCGCCAAGGCACGGTTGTAGGTGGCGAGCCTTCGAAGTCGCCGTTGGTGATGAGATTTGTAATCATCGGCTGGGCAGAGGTCCTAGTCATCCGGTAAGAGCTATCTTGGATATTGCGACTGTGGTTATAATGTCTGTAGTTGTTGTATTGACGATCGTGCCGTCGGTAGTTGTGGGTAGGGGCATGATTTGTGATCAACCCTATGTGCGTGTGCTGACAGGCCCAGACCAAGCCTGTAGCATGGCTTTCGATAGCTTGAATGTGGCGTTGAGGACCAGTTGCAACCACTACGGGGGAAGGCTAGAAAGAAAACATGCTCCGCAAGCATTCGGTAACTCATGGATCTCCGCACTGACTGCCAAGTTGTGGAAGACAGTCTACTTGGAAAATAGAGCCCAAGGACGGGATCGCTGGTCTATTCAGGGTAAGCTCGGCCAAATAATAACTACATGATCCTCACATATGAGTGGTCAGGCTGTTTCAATTGTAGGAAGACAACACGCCTCTAGATACCACTTACTTGAGAACCGAATTTGCGCTTAAGCCACAGTTACCGCCTTTTACGTGCTTGGGCTCACCGGTCGCTGATTGCTCTGAGTAGTCCCGCATGAATGGCCTAAACTAGGTGGCAGATCGTCTGCACTTTCCCACAACTGGCAATCAGTTACTCAATGACTACCCGCACGGGAGCTGGGCGTTGCTAACTGCATGAGCTACAAGAAAGAAAGAATTAGCTTGCATTTCCTGCTTTCTGCGTCGGGTCATTTGTTTTTTTGTTAACTTAAGAACTGCAAGCATCGTAGCCCAGATGGATGTTATCACGGAAGTACGTACTTGACTGTGTTGCCATGCGAGACAGTAGATAATATCATTCCTTCAACTATTCGTAAAACCCTGTCAGTTTTGCCAAATATACTTACTTAATGGCAATAACTCAATATAGCATGCTCACCATGATCACACACCTTGAGGCTTTCCAGCCCGTTTGGCCCAGTGACTCCCTCGGCAGCTCGCCATAGACATGAAGTTCATATGTTATAAAACCATTTTATAGTACTACATGAACTAGCTTAAGAACAGACTAATCCATAGAAAGAATAGAAGTAGCCTTCGACTGATGCTGTGCGTTTATGTACAAATCGATCAAGGTAAACCCGCTTGGAGTCTTAGAAGGTGGTGGCATTCGGGGCGATGGGAATCAGGTTACCCTTGCCCTGGAACTTCTCCACAACAGTACCCTGCTCAGAGATCATGTACCGCTCGACCTGCGTGCCAATCTTGGCAAGTTCCCTCCATCGCTGGAAATCAGTGGCGTTTCGCTTGTCGCCGTGGGCTGCTTCGGGGTTCTGCCAGTGACCCGCGGAGAATCCGATGAGAGTCGTGACCTTGCCCTTGGGAATGTCGTAGGCAATGGAAACAATAGTGCCGGTCTCCTCGAGCCAGTTGATCTGCCAGAGCTCACCAGGGCGAATGCACTGGTAGGTGGCCGTCTGGTAGTTGTTTCGCCCGGCCATGGGTCCGCCGTGGATGGCGTAGACGGCCCGGTTCTCATTGAAGACCCAGAGCTCGTAACGCCACTTCTCCGGGTTGCCTTCATCGTCCTCGGCGTCGTAGTCGTAGATTATATGCACATCGCGCATATCGGTTTCGAAGCTTGGGTCAAGCACGGTGTTGGTGAGGAATGCAGGAAGAGTCTGGTTGGTGGACGCTCTCGCTGATAGATCACGAGCAACGAGGTCGTCATTGGGCAAAGGTGAGGAAGTAGCGATGCCGGCCAGCATAAAGGATGCGCCGATCAAGGCAGAAAAGTGAGACAGAAGCCTAGTGTATCCGAACATGTTGGATTGTGTTCAAAAGTTGATTGCAATGTGTGAAATAGGAGCTCTGGGAATGCAAGACTGATTTCTGATGCTGATAGTGAGCAATTTTCTTCTAGAATACAGCAAAAAGAAGTTATATATATACATGATGGCGAAGGAAAGGCTGAACAATCTAACAGATCATCGTGACAGTCACGGTAAAAAAAAAGCATCTGATGATGGTGGTATGTTACAGCATGAGTTGCTGGGGAAAGATTTTCATCTATTGGCATGATTAGTGGCATGTGTCGACAGAGCTAGCATCGAATAAGCCTTGTCCTGAACTAGGGTGATCGTCATGTGGCCTCTCTTGATTTTCGAAGACAAAGACAATCAATACCTGCAATAAAGATGAAAACGTGGACTGCATGATTGATTCGGTGTCCGGACGGTCTCCGGCAGAACACTCCCTTCCGTACTATCGTGGCCTTCTTTAAACTTTCGGTCAATTAAGAATGCAAAGTGTTGTCTATTGCGCCGTGGCCTGATTGACTGTTTAGGAAGCCCGGGGGAGATTTGCCACTGCAAAGACATGCTTGGTGCTTGCCAATCGCCGGCTAAAAGTATACCCTTGGCTAACAAGGAGCACTAGACCAAGACTGAGTCTAGACAAGGAATAGTATCGACGAGAGGCGGCAGATGGGTCGGCAATGTAACCCTAACCAAGAACCCAGGATTAGACTTGCCCTGCTGACAAGATCGGTAAACAGAACCCTAAATTGAGGCGTTCATCTGAGCGACCCCTGACTTGTCACGTTTCGCATTCGTTGATAGGAGAACCCCCATGAGCTGGGATCTGGATGAGGAAGGTAGTAGTACTCACTCTACGGCAGTGACTCTGGCTGGGGAACCATAGGGAACGTGATACGAGGTCCTACCTGGTTAGCCTTGATACCTAGTCTAGCAGATCGGGTTGCATCATGTTTAGCTGCTTGGTAATAATGCTCAGTCCTCTCGGGCAGTTAAAAGCGGGAGCTATGTTAGCGTGCCGCGTACCCGTGGCGCTAAGCTAAGTGCAAGTGAGCTATCCAGAACAACTGACTTCTTCGCTGACCGCCGAGGTGACACCACCGGCACTCAAAATAGAGCTCACCATGGAATCATGCTACGGACTCCCATGCCACCCGTCAGCATGGTCACGCCAGCACTAGCTTAGCTAACGAATTGTAAGCAGTATTCTATCATTTTTCAGGAAAATGCTATCATCACAGCTTCCAACTGGTTTATAAATGCCATTAGCTGTTTGATGCTGTCAATCATTTGATAGCCGCTGGTGTTGAAGTTGCCCGACGCCTCCCAAAATGATGCTCACTCCCTGAGAGCTTTTTTCCTGCCTAGACTTCAGGGACCGGTGCTTCATGTAAAGTCACATATCGCCGTTCGGTACACGTACCCGGAATTGCAAGGCTGCCGGGGGTTCCGAAGGGCGGGGGCTCAAGGCCGATTCTCAGTGCGTTCAGTCCAGGGGAACTACCCTGTACTCGAATCCTCACCCGAGATTACAGCTAAAAAAGACCCCTGGTCGGCCGAATGGCCATACCTTGAGCCGACGCAACCGGAGTAAAGCCCCTACAGTGCGATTCAATTGAAACTTATGACTGTTGATTGAAAAGGTAACATGAATTTGTAATGAAGTACTAGGCTTACAGCAGGGCAGTTCTGGCTCAGCCCAATGCTTAATGCTCGTTTTATCCCTTCACAAATTTCCAACCTTCCCGCAGCACTTCAAATAGTGAGAGCCCCATTATCTCCGCTTTGGTTATTGGTCTTATATTTTCCCCGACCTAATAACTGTCATCGAAGACTTAGCTAAGTACAGCGTGGGGCAAAGGTATACACCGAGTTATGCTAGTCCAACACATCTACGAATGACCGCATTCGACAGGGTCATACTACATTGACTGCGAATTCCATAAAGCTCGTCACACATAAAGTTATCGTAAATCTTCCAAGGGTGAAGCGACTGAAGATGGGCATGGCGTGATTTTGAGTATCAGGCAAAGAGAATATAAGGAGCGGTAAAGAAAGTAGTGAGATGGAAACAAATTGAGACAATTAAGGAGGCAGCTCCTCGATATTTATAACTGCCTTGTAGGGGACAGATGTGTGACGCTGTGTCCATTGTGTTGTGAGTAGCACGCCATCGCGCACACATTGCAGAGCACTCCATGTCAGCGAGTTCTGAATCAACCACAGCATATTGATATAACTGCAAACGGTATGTGTTTTGCGATGAGCCAAGTATAGTAAGGATTAGGCAGGTTGTTTTGAGTGATGTATTTTATCTTACACAGATGAGACTAGGAGTGGTGGTTCGCCTGATAAGCGATCACTGGCGAGGATTCAACGCAGATAGATTATAGGTAAGTCTTGCGGATAAGTAATTCACATCGTTCAGTGGTTTTGCATCACTACCAATAGCTTAATACTTGCCGTGGACACTTTGTGCCCCCTAGGCAACGATGAGCTCAAAAATAAACAGCTCGCAACTCTAGAAATGAGTTACCGGTCTATTTGACCTTGTGAGCATAAAGAGAGGTAGATGCCCCACCTCTCTGAAAGCTAGACATTCTCCGATAACCATGCTATTCGTCACCACACGCTCGTAGCATATATTATCCCTTATGCTACTAAGTCGTGGTTGTCACAATTTACTACCTACTCATTGCTTATCAATCGAGCTACGATGACTCTCTGTATGTGCACACTACGAGGGAAGGTCGAGAGTACTAATCTCACTACGTCTAGATCGGGATCAACGACCCATTGTTGTGTCGGGACCCTCAGGCGTTGGAAAGGGAACTTTAATTGCGAAGCTCCTTGAACGCCACCTAGACGCCTTCGTCACCACCATATCGCATACAACACGCCGGCCAATGCCAGGTGAAATAGACGGCGTGTCTTACCATTTTATCAATACCCACGGGTTTGAATCTCTCATCAAAGATGATGCTTTTATAGAGTATACACTCTACTCTGGCAACTACTACGGTACCAGCAAGCAAACAATAAAGGACCAGCAGGTCAAGGGGAGGACAGCTATCCTAGAGATCGAGATGAATGGTGTCATTAATACCAAGAAGGATCAAGGCCTTGGTGTACGATCCGTTTTTATTGCGCCACCTAGCCTCCAGGTCCTGGAGGATAGGCTTACCACGCGCGGCACAGAGACGGAGGCGAGCGTTCAAAGACGGCTAGCACAAGCTAGGGTTGAGATAACTTACGTAGATACGATAGGTGTTTATGATCTTGTGATCATCAACAAGAATCTCGACGATGCTTTCAGGGAGTTCGAGGATTGGGCCATGGGAGTCATCAAATCTTGAGTATCATCGTTATCGGGGCATGTGTGGTTAGCCACCTGATTGACAATATCACTCCTAAAACAACGTGCAGTTATTGAGCATCAAGGCAGGGGTCTGTTGATTGGTATGTGTCTTATGAAGTCACGATTGGGCGAGGGGAATTGAAGCTAGGTAGAGAGAGAAAATGTCCAGGACGGTAATGGATTTTCTTCACGTCCTTTGTATTAGAAAAGCAAATAGCTTCTACACGCGATTCGGAGGAATTGCTTAGCGAGACGATAAGATGCATGATGATCTGTTCGAGATAGATCTAGCCATATAGAACCAGATCTTCCCAAATACCGTGAGCTCGGATCATAGAGGTTTGCGATTGAGCAAAGTCTGTGCTACCCGAGAATGTTTCTAGTATTATCTTGATTTTAGCCGTCACTGCACAGAGGGAGTCGCTTCCAAGCGGAGCCTGTATAATACTTATATGCTCTTTCTTCGTCATATTATTGGTCAACTTCGTTCAATCAATAATTCTAAGGATTCTCTTAGCAGTATAGAGCAGGATATTTGACTGTTCACAGAAAAAAGAACATATTGTAATTATTTCTCAAACGTAGTAATATGTAGTTAGATTATTAGCCAATAACATTTTTTTGCGTTTCCATAAGTTTTAATTTTGAGTTGACGATAGTAATTAGATTCACTCTAATAATATACACTAATTGTAGCATATTAACCATCAATCAAATTATTACTATAATCCCTATGGTTTAGTACACTTTAATCTAGCTTGTTCAGCTAATACATCAGGACACGTGTCTAATTGTGAGTGCAGTCATCATTTTACGAACCCACATCTGTCAGCTTTCTTATGCTATGTATACCCCGCTGCGAAAGAGTCAGTTCATCTTCCGTAACACAATACCGGTACCTTTGACACCTTGTGGCAACTGCGACGCAGACAAGGCGGTGGTCATACAAAGTTTTCTTTTTTCATGCAACTATGGATATAGGAACCGTCCTTTGCGGACCATGCACGCACCTGGATGTCTTTGGCGCCATTACACAGCAGGCATCGCACAACGACTCAAGCGAGACATGGGAAAAATCACAGGATTATGCTTGGCACGAGACTCTCGATGCGGTTCATGAGTCAGCTGCTTCCTGTGGTCTCTGTAAGTTGGTGATGAAGGGGTGGAGGAAGAGCCGGGAGATTGTTGTTACCGACGGAATGGAAAGCGGCGATTTCGACGAACCACCCGAAGACCTCCTGTTTGACATTATGGACATTGAAGCATACCGACGTATTGGCGTTGGAGCTGTGACTCTAGGTGTTAACCATCAGACTCGAGATGTGGTAGACAATCGACAGATCCGTGACGTCTTCTTTCTGAGTGTCAAATGCGAAGCAGTGGGCGGCAATGCCTCTTGGGAAGCACATGGAGACCTTGTGGCGGATTTCTGTGTCACCTTCGACCCAGATTCTGTTCCAGGACCAGCGGGAGTAGTGAATAAAGTCGACGGCCCTCGTGCCTCAAGCAGTCTCGTGCAAGAAGTGGTGGCAACAGACCCTTTGAGTCAAAGGAGCCTCAAGATTGCAACCGATTGGCTAGAAACGTGTGCTTTTACACACGGCGAAACAATTGGGAATATCTCCTGGGAAGGCATGCCCACGCGTGTGTTGGAAATTGCCTCTGAGAACAAGATATATCTGAGAGTTTGTCGGGATACGAAGCCGGCCGATGGGCGTTACGTCGCTCTCAGCCATTGTTGGGGCATCACGGACACGCCTTTCATTACGACCAAGTCCAATTTTCAGGACCGATTGGAAGGAATCGACGTGGATGAGATGCCTCAGACCTTTCGAGATGCTGTCACAGTGGTGAGAAGCCTGGGGCTGCGGCATCTCTGGATAGACAGCCTCTGCATCATCCAGAAAGACTTGGAAGATTGGCAAATCGAATCGGCGAAAATGGCTGACGTCTACCGCGATGCGTACCTCGTTCTGGGCGCTGCAACCGGGGTCTCTGATGCGTCAGGCTTCCTCCGCCCAAGAAAGCTTCAGGATACGCTCAAGCTTCAGTCCAATCTCCAGCTCCAGCTTCTTCCTCCTCCAAGTCGTCGGTGGACGTCCAACGGCAGAAACGCGCCCGATCCGCTTGCAGCTGAGCCACTGAGCGGGCGAGCCTGGTGTCTCCAGGAACGATACCTGCCCAGACGCTCCTTGCAGTATGGCTCGCACCAGATGTTTTGGGAATGCGAGTGCATCAGATCTAGCGAGGATGGAGATGTCATTAACCACAAAGACAACTACTTGAAAGCTCTATCGCATTCTAGTATTGTTGACGAGTCAGTTTTCCATAGGGTGGATCGCAGCCCTAGTTCAGAAAGCGAGAACGTCAAGTGGATGGACTGGTACCAGATGATAGAAAACTATACGTCTCGTGGCATCACTTCCTCCACAGACAGGCTACCAGCTCTCGCAGGTCTAGCAAGCGCACTCGCAGAGAGTACAAGTGAAGACGGGTACATGGCCGGTCTCTGGAAAACAGGCCTGCTTGAAGGACTCATATGGTGCCGTAAAGCGCCAGACCAGACATTTGGAAAGCTAGATGAGTATGTCGCGCCGTCGTGGTCATGGGCATCGGTTCAGGGCCCAGTGCAGTTCCCCGTCTACAACTGGAACCTCACGCGGGCGCCTTGGAAGTCACGCATGGCCGACTTCGAGGCCCTGGCTCAATATGTCAGC
The DNA here is from genome assembly GCA_003385265.1 of Neonectria hederae. NCBI lineage: Eukaryota > Fungi > Ascomycota > Sordariomycetes > Hypocreales > Nectriaceae > Neonectria > Neonectria hederae. The sequence goes on along the minus strand of QGQB01000053.1, from coordinate 89,501 downwards.
CATACAGCCGAGCTCAAGGACAAAGATACGTACGGCCGGCTTCAGCGGGGAAGCCTCTGTATCAAAGCGCCCCTACTCCCAGTTGTATCTATACAGCCACGACCATTGGAGCGGCCGACTGTTGAGTACGTCTTTGGGCAAGGGCCCCATCAATCCCTCTTAGCGGACAAACTTTTCGAGCTCAAGTGGAAAGGGCAGCGGCTTTGGATCGAGGGTGGATTTGACTTCACCCAGGAGAACGATTTGGACCTGGCTGTCGTGTTTCTCACCCGGCTTCCACACATTCTCGAGGACGGCTTTGTGGAACATCGCTTTGGGCTGCTGGTTGAGAAACTTGACAACGACAATTATCGGCGAGTCGGCTTCGTTGATGGATCCATTCTTGAGAAACATCAAGACGCTATCTCGAGATGGAGGAAGTACATGCCAGAGCTCAAGAGGCAACAAGGCAAGCATAGCAACGAGCAGGAGCTCAACAAGAGCATCGCGGAGGGCCTCGCATCTTTCGATGAAATAGAAAAAGGCCTAGTAGAATCCGGGACTGCCGATGAATTGGAGATTGTTGGATATCCTCGAAAGGCAGAAGATGAAGACGATATGTATGAGGTTGAGCCACCTAACAAACTAGCACAAAATCCTCTCATATTGGAAGATATTCAGTTGACTCTAGTGTGATGGGTTTTAACGATTTACTAAGAGACGAGTCGACGCCATCGATTTACAGAGAGCATTGACTTTTATTTCATCTATTGCCATAGACCCTCAGTGCACTGCACCTGGTCCTTACACCTCAAAATACACGTCATAATGCATCGCACACCCCGGATTGAACTTCGCATTACACCCAGGACAGCAGTTTCCACTGGCCAGGTACTGAGCTACAGTCAGCTCATGCCTGCAGTTACCACATAAAACTGCCTTCTCATCGCGCTCGACTTTAGACCACACTGCTGGTGCATGGCCAGCTAACGCTTCATGGCAACTGATGCAGGCGTAGTATTCACGACAGCACTTGTGGCGGATGGCGATGATGTCAAGATCCGAGTGCCAATGAGAGCACTGGGTCCGTGGAGTGACGTCGAGCCCATGGACGACAGGTTCAGTTGATTGTGTGGTCTCGTTTTGCATCATGTGTCCGATATAGGCCGGTGAGGGGTTTTCTGGTTGTGGGGATGTCGAGATTGAATAAATAGGTTGGAGTACCTTGGCAAACTAGGTTGCTGGCTAGGATCTGTCGCGATCAACGTATTGGAGCGATGTACGAAGCTGATATGAGGTTGTAGGTATTTGGGTTGGAATCAACGGTCGAAAGCTCGGAAGGTAGAGGTTGGGGAAGTTGATTCGAATTTTGCGTGGATGGCTATTTACTAGCGTTCTAGCGTACTGCTAAACGGGTCATGAAAAGTCAGGTTGACAGCCATAAGGAACACTTTGGACAAGCAAATAAACGCTCCATGACTAACTTCGGGATTGTATATGAAAGAAACTACTTAGATCCCAAGATCAATGTACTCCGTTTCCAGCACCGAGAAGCCAGACAACGAGGTGCGTATCTTTGGCTTACGCGCCCATCTTGCTTCTAGGTCTTTATCAGCTGCCTTCCCACCACCATTTGCCTTAGCCGATATCGCAAAAACGCCTGTTGCACAGAAAAGTTCATCACCAGCCTTGAGGCCGTTGATGGTGCTTCGATCTATTACTGGGATCAATGTTCTCGGGTAGGCTAAATTCGTGTTGGAGTCTGGTTGCAGAGCCTGAGAGCTCGTGGTCCAAGAAGATGGAGTGTCGACTGGTATAGCTGATATACCGGTGCATCCAGCGCTGGAGAGGATCAAGACTGAAGTCCCAGTTTTGAGAATGCCTTCGGCTTTCCCAACTGCTGTGTCGGCGTCAAGTCCTTCCAGCACTGGAAGCTTGCTGCCGTCTTTGATGCGAAGTGACGGCGATGCGAACCCACCTTCAATGGTATGCAAAGTACGCACTGGGCTGAGTATGCGAATGCGATGTACGCGGACATGCCAGTCTGGCCACGCATCCGTCGGCGGGATGAGAGTCGTCTCGACCTCGACCTGTCCATCACTCCAGGGCCGCCAAAGGACGGAAGCAACGGTGACTGTCTCCGTACGATTCGTCCCCTTCACGCTGGCTTGAGAGAACACTGGCTCTGAACACTTCCACTTCACCGCCCACGTCTCTGCACCGTCCCGGCTCAAGGCCAGTGTGCAGTCAGGGGCCATCTGTCGAATCAACGACCCAGTGGGAACGGAGAAGGGAAAAGCAGACGAGTACTCGAATTTCGAGTATTTGGCCTGTGTTGCTTTCAGCGGCCAGGCGACGAACTGGGCGGGCGATAGGAAGAAGTGATGGTTGGCTTCTGGGTGGTTGCTGATGATTTGTCTCGGGGCGGGGACCACACGAGGCTTGAACAAGGACGGATATGGCTGCTCTTGTGATGTCCAGAAATCATCTTGCTGGCTTAAAGATACGACGATGAGGGTCTTCATGCACCAGTAAGGCGACTGCGGCGAGTTGTAGTCCTCGCACATGTACATGTTGCTAGATGATCAGCCTTGCCTAACGACTGTGTTTGAAGCATCGCGGCCGAGTACTTACGGGTACATCCAGCCGATGTTCAAGGTCCCATCCGGATAAAAAATGTCGTCGGAATTCTCAGCCCACCAGCGGAGATGACGCAGCAAGAATCCTTTGATCATGCCAGGTTCCGATAATGGTAGTGGCATGTCTGGAACATTTGCCGCAGCCAAAGCCGCAAAGAAGCCACCGCAGGCAAACCGGTATGTCAACGATCGGCCAAACGGTACCGCAGATCCTACCGATGGTTCAGCAACTTCAAGATGAATACGATATGCAAGCCAACTTACCGGCCGAGTCAAAGTACTGCCAAATAGACGCCCCAAAGTCCCTCGCCTGCTGCTGATACTTCGCCACTCGCTGAGGATCAATGTCACGGGCGAACTTGGTGTATAGAAGCTGGCTGAACTGGATAGCAAAGCTCCCTGAGTAGTAATCCACCTGTCGCCCTGGGCCTATACTGTCTCGTCTCCCGGTCTCCTCATAAGCAGCTGCTTGTCGGGCTTCGTCCTCGGCGCTAAGCCATGGACCGTCGCCCGACCAGCCATCTTCAAGGTAAAATGAATCCAAGATATCGAAGTCCGATTCCATCTCACCGGCGACGTCTTGGACAGGGACGCCGCAGACGCGGATCAGGGCGAGGTTTGCAAAGACGCGAAACCATCTCCAGTTAGTGGCGGGCATTTCTTTCCCATTCATACCACGCAGCCATGACTCGATGTTATGTCTGGTCTTCTCATCCTGGCTGTGGAAGAACATGTCCGGGGCAGATATTAAGGCAAACGCCATGATCTCAGCCTCTACCATGCGCTGATCCATGTGGCCGATGGCGCCCCAGTATTCCGAATGCTCCGGGTCCGTCCCGTTGCGAATACCGGCCAGCCATGGCTCAGCCAGAAGTCTGATCTGATCCGAGAGACCCGAGAGATCAGTGTTAGAGTTGGCGTTGGATGGAGACAGCGAAGATAGTAGGGCGCCAACTGTCCACAGCGGACGTGCGAATCCCTCCAGCTGAGCGGCGCCTTCATCGAAATGAGCGCCAGTAGCAACGGGTAGCCGGATACGTGCTTGACCAGGGGAGAAATGTGGCATCAGAGGCTTTAAGAGCGAGATGGCTGCCACGACCAAGTCATCTCTGGTCCGCAAGGGATTATCGGAAAAGCCTTTTAACGGAGGCATCTCGTGAGGAATCGAGGACACACAAGGAAACACCGTACATAATGGGTTCTCTCGCTTGGTGGTGCTGAGTTGCCTCGTATATAGAATCCGCCATGAGCGGGGTATACTCGGGTATAGGAGATTCCCACATTCAGTCACTACTCGGAGACGTGTCGCATTGTTGTCCCGCCGTGACACGCTGCAGCGTGCGGATCCCGGGCATCGGGCGAGCTGTCGGGCCACGCTCCCGGCGTCTAGCCAGATTAGGAATCCCGCCGGAGGACTCGCGGGACAACCATGTCGACAACCCGGAAGGTCAGATTGGCGAGTTGTATTTATTACTTCGCTGCCGCATCGAACATGGCGCATCAACATCTATACTGCAAAGCTCAGTCACTATGGACAAAGCCAGCCCAAGCAGTGATTCTGCCACGAGTCGAACCACAAAGGACTCCGGCAACATCACCCCAGCGACAGAACTCAGCAATGAAGCTGGCATAGGCATGTTCGATTTCAAGTCGCAACCATTGGGCAGCCGTTTGCACGAGCTGTTCGAAGAGAACGTCACGGCCAAAATACTCCGTGCTGCGATCAACAGCCTACAGAACAATGTGAGTATCTTTAATCATGATCCTTCAGTGCAACTCACGACTGACTTGTTCCAGTACCCGATAAAAGAGTACCCAGAATACGTCCCGCAGACCGGCCCCGACGCAGGAAAGTACATCTGCCGGGACGCAAACTTCTGGACATGCGGCTTCTTCCCCGGGTCTATCTACAGCCTTCTCGAGCGCTACGTCAAGTATCCCGGCGCAGCACCCGGAGCGGACAAGGTTCTCATCGCGAAGAAACTCCAGGAGCTCGGCGCTATTTGGTCTGAGCCAATCCATGCCATGGCCTCTCGCACCGACACGCACGACATGTCGTTTATGATCCAGCCGTCCATGAGACAACGGTGGGATATGTTCAACGACACTCAAGCTTTGGCTTCCATCGTTACAGCTGCGCGGAGCTTGCATTCCCGCTATAATTCGACTGTTGGCGCAATCCGGTCGTGGGATCGACTTACGCAGAAGGACGTCCACATCACGTCAATGACCGACGACTTCCTAGTCATTATCGATTCCATGTGCAACCTGGATCTCCTGTTCTACGCTGCTGCTCATACCGGCGAGTCCGAGTTATCCCAGAACGCCACACAGCACGCCCGAATACTCATGCAGACGTTGCTCCGCCACGAGACGGGTCAATTCTCACAGCGCAAAGGCTATAATGGCCCGCTGTTCAGCACAGCTCACGTTGCCAACTTTGATCCCACGAGCGGTACGCTCAAAGAGATACGCACAGGCCAGGGATATGCCAAGGACTCGACCTGGGCTCGCGGACAAGCTTGGGCTATCCTTGGCTATGCGCAGACATATCAATGGACGGGAGACAAGGATTTCCTCGAGGCTGCGTGTGGCCTGGCGGAGTACTTTCTTCTACGACTGGACCTGTTGCCGAGCTATTTCGAGAGACCCATAGGTGAGCAACGTGTTTGTGGGCGTTTTGTCCCGCCGTGGGACTTTGATGCGCCGGTAAACGAGGCAAACCCACTGCGCGATTCATCGGCGGGTATAATCGCAGCCAACGGAATGCTGGTGCTATCTCAGAACCTGAGAGCATGTGGGATGCACGAGTTGAGTCGCAGATATCTCGACGCAGCCGTCGGCCTTGCCGAAGACTCTCTTGCCTTCTCTCTCGCGGAGGAAAAGGCAGCTCTGAGCATTAGAGATGGCGACGTGTCGGTCGAGGATGTGCAGCCTGGGAGGACATTTGACGCTGTCCTGAAGAATGCGACGGCAAACCACAACGCAGGCGATCATTGCCGGTACTGGGATCATGGGTTGGTGTATGGCGACTATTACTTGATCGAGTTTGGGAATCGTCTTCTGAGGATGGGGCTTGCTTGAATGTTGGGATTGATAAATGGTGTCATGGACTATATGAGCATTAAGAAAACAAACATATGGACATTGTACTCTCAACTGTAAACATAAAAGTACTCTTCATGCTTGCTAATTACACGCTCCAACCTCAGGAAATTTCAGATCGTATCAGTGCCACAGTTCAGGACAGTTCGGTACCATTGGTTTGTGGCATTCCTGTAGGCATCGCGTCACCAGGAGGCATGTTAATGGAAAACAGCATATCATCAATACTGATGACTCGATCCATATCCATGAAGCTCTGGTCAAGAAGCGTATATGAGATAGCTGAGAGCTCGTCATTTGGAGACCCATGGCTTGCGCTGTAGCCCATTGCCAGTGTGTCCGTTGGGACAGGCTCTGCGGCGTTATCTCCGGCCAAGTGTGACTGCGCAGAGATAGAAGTACTCTCGTTGTTCAAGGCCCTACTTCCATTTGTGGTGACACGGCCAGCGGTGTTCCACAGTCGAGGGGAAGCAAACAAAGATCCAGCCGTCTGCTGAGCCGAGGAACTTATGTCTTGTACTAGATCCTGACCTCCCTGACGCGATGGCTCCCGCTGAAGCTCCGCATGCTGGGATTTTGTTCGCGCAACGGTCTGGTTTGATACAATGGTCGAGTAGCCGAGCACGTCCACGCTGAAGTTTGCGTCTGCGACACATCTCCGGTGCAGTTCGCGAAGATGGTCTGCGTAGATCCCTGCCAATGATCGTCCATGGCCTGTTGCCACCCGGATCGACCCAAGCCATCTTTTGGCCATCTCGTCAAGGCTGTCGATGAGCAGCCACAGCTCGCGGGGAAGTTCCGATGCGTAATACCGTTTGTGAACTGCCATGTTTAGTATTTGATCTGATCATTGGAATCAGCCGTTCATAACTCACCCAGTAGAACCCTCGCGGCAGCGAAGACGCAAAAGGCAAATTGGTTACCAACAGGACTCATATCCGGTGTATTCTTGAGATACTTTGCCGCGATGTTTTGGATCTCTATAGCAGCGTTACGGCATATCTCAGCACTGCACAAGCTGGGAAGCTCGACAATGTTCGTCCAGTCTGCGGGAGGGTAGGCGATGCGCTGGTGCAGCAGGATCATAGACGTGTTGTGCGTTGCGTGCGCGAGCGTCAGGTTCGGGTCCATATTGATGATAGTTGGCTGGCGCGAGATATTGGAGTCTTTCCATTTTTGCGGAAGAAACATCTTCCAACTGTGTTGTTTATCTTAGCAGGAGCTTGGTTGGAGCGGAACGGAGGGAGGTCATACTGCACTAGACGAAGATCGAGTTCCTTGAACCGCGTCAGCCAATTACTGACCTCTTGTCGATCATGGAAATTGATCCGCTGCTGCAAGAAGAATGTTGTGACGCGGCTGAGCGACTCGGTTGCCTCGATACAGTAGGCGAATGCGCCTACCGCGGACATGTCAGGCTGGGTAGCGTGAGACGAAGGCTGCGGCGATGCCTGTTGCATTGGCTGTGAAGTATGGTCAGGGCTTGAATAGGTAGCTGGTAGGAAGGCGATGGAGTTTCCGATCTTGGCGGCGGAGCGGTCCCAGATGCCGAAGTACGGAGTGATGACGGCTTCTTCCTTGTGCCAGAGGCCGCCGTCTGCTGGGAGTCTGCGATGTACGTCGTCTGCCGTGAGACTGGTATTCCACCTAGGCAGTAGTCAGTCTTCATGCTTGGCTTGTTACCTGTGTTCAGTAACCTACCCTGTCGTGACGGAACAGAATCGATCCAAGTTGAAGATGCTCCAGAATACCCGCCTCCTCTCTTCCTCCTCCACCCACTGCTGAGACGGGAGCAAGGACAGCAGCGGTTTGAGCAATGGTTGAGTATCATGGTTATCATATTCGACGCTGAGCTGAAGATACTCGACGGTCCTTGTCAGCGATCCGACAATTGACCAAGCTTTAGACGCGTTCCCTTGTCCAATCTATGGGTTGTTAGCCGGTTCGAGTTTATGGCTAGATATATCTTACGTCGTCAAATGCAGTGATGGTCAACGCCTGGAGATTCTCTACCGAAAGCCCATCCATGGCTGTGAGCAGCACGATGCTTCTCGACTGTTTCGCCCAGGCTTCCAACTCGCGAGACGACAACCCATGAGTCTCTGGTCGTATGAACCGGATCGCCGCAACCACCATGGCGTGGATAACAACAACCAGCGTAGGCCGCTGCTCGGGATCGTGAATCCGGCCTCGGAACCGCGTCTCATGCAGAATCGGGATCCACGGCTGGATGACAGTAAAGTACGAATCGACGATGTCCTCTAGCAAGTCCGGTGGCGGCAGAGTTGACGATGCGTCAGCCAGGTCGTCGAGAGGAAGTTGGATTGCGAGCTTTAGGTTGCCACAACTGTCCAGCCGTCGTCGTTTCCGCGGTCGATCTATTGGTTCATGGTGCTGCCATGATGCTAGACTCGCTGGCGATGCGTGGGCGGGTCGTTCTGGAGTTGCAGTTGAAACTGGAGATGCGTTCTTGTTGATGAGCTTACATAGTTCCAGGCTGAGGTTGGAGAGGACGTCGAGGGAGCTTTGCAGCCGGTTGCTGTCTCCGTTCTGTTTCTCAAGAAGGGCATGCTCCAGGGCGTCTGCATACGCGTTAGGGTACTTGTTCTTCCAGTACGAAGCAGAAATACCAAGACGCACCAATACGACGACCTAGACCTTCTACAGCCCCAGGCTTTAGTCCCGGCTTATTCTTTTTTCCATCATACACACATGGAGCGTCTGTTAGTCTCAAGGTCAGTCATGTTACACATACATACATACATACACACACACAAAGTTTGTCAGTTGTTGCGGTGGGACGTACCAAGTCGATGGCAATGCGAGCAAGCCGGCAGCCCTCTCGAGCACTTCAATTTGCGTTTTCTGCAACCCTGGCAAGATCCCAGGTCGCCGTCGACAGCGCGACCGTCGTCTTCGGCCGAGTTCGAAGGATCCATCGGAGACTCTTGACGATATCCTGTAGGGCGGAGTGCGTGAGATACTACGGATTAATCCAGCTTCCAGGGTTTGCCACCGAACAGATCATCTTCCCCGACTTCCCCGAGACTCTCTTTGCTCCGGGACTGATCCTTGTTGCGTTAATGTCACCCCACACTCCAGGCGCTGTGGAGAGTGGCCTGAACCGGGGTTAGCAAAAGGACTCTGATATTTGTACCGATACAAGACAACACAAAGTACTACGCAGTAATAGTTAGTACTGGTACCTACTAATACTAAGCTAATCAATATTAGTTTCCAACCCTAGCCTCGGCTCCTCAGCGCGAGAATTCCCCCGCTGCCCGATGCCAGAGACGGCTTGAATTGGATCTAGTTGCCGAGCAGCAAATTGTCAGTACCAGCTAGCTGATCAGATCTGCAGTAGGAACAATAGACTCGTATTCTCTGCCAAAAATCAATCGGCACGAAGCAGACGATTAATTATAGGAGCCACTCAATCGTTCACACAAGCATCACAACCCACCCACCCCTGAGGCCCATTCCCTAAACGCGGTCCACTTGCTCCGTCGCATTTTTTCCATCTTTAGCATACGCCATAGCGAAGTCGGTATTGCCGTCTAAGCCCATCTGTCTCATGGCATTCCCACCGACAAGCGCATCGGGGCCGTCGAAAATCTCCGCCACCTCCTCCAAGCCGCGGCCCTTGGTCTCCGGGAAGAAGAAGTAGATCAGCACGAAGTTGATGGCGATCATGACACACCAAACTATGTAATACTTCCATTGCAGAGCATCCATGGCCACCGGATTCGCGAAGCTGTTGTAGATGCCCGCCAGATTGCCTGTGAGTTGATACAGCATCGACGCTTTGGACCGTAGCGAGTATGGCACCACCTCCATGATGTAGGTCGACGGCACGGGAGAACAGACGTGGTAAAAGCCAGAGTAGAGGAATATCATGGCCAGAACTGCCCCCGCGTAGCCAGTTTTCTTGAAATGAGTCTCCTGGTTGAGGGCGGAGCAGATGGTCCAGATGATATACGACAGTCCCATTCCTCCCATGCCCACGAGGAAGAGTTTACGACGACCTGCTTTTTCGACCAGAGTAGCACAGCCGCATGCAACCAGAAATCCCCAGATGGACAGGCAGCCGTTGACGATGAGTTGGGTTCGGGAATTCGTAATGTTAATCGAGTTGAGCACCTTTGCGAGGTAGTACGCTAGACGAGGATTAGTTGGATGATTAGAATAGATACGCAAGGGCAGAAACTTACAGATTAAAGCATTTCCACTCCATTGCATCATTGCAGGAATGAAGAGAGCGAGGAACAAACGGTGTCGGTTGCCCTTGGAGGATATCCATTCACTCCAGCGCGACCTCATCTGGAGTTTCTCCATCTCCAGCGTGGCCGTGATCTCCGCCATCTCAAACCGCGCCAACCGCGAAGTAGGGTCCCCGTTGGCGTGGTACTTGACAAAAAAGCCGAAGGCCTCCTTGTTGCGGCCCTTGTAGATGAGCCATCGCGGAGACTCGGGGGCGAAGATGCTGAGGACAGCCTGGATGAGCGAGAAGACGCACTGCAGCAGACTCGGCAGCCTCCAGCTCCAGGACGACCCGCGCATCTGGAACGTCCCGTACGTGGTCCACGCGGCGATGAGCGATCCCAGCGGCCAGGACACGAGGTAGAAGGACACCAGGATGCCGCGGTGCGTCGGGTACGCCACTTCGGAGAGCAGCGGCGGTGCGGCCACGGAGACGATGCCGAGACCAAAGCCGACCAGGAACCGCGAGAGCACGAACATGCCGTAGTTGACCGACGCGGTCTGGAGGACTGAGCCCAGGATGATGATCAGCGACCCGCCGCAAATAGGCCACCGTCTACCGAACCGATCGCACAATTGAGACGAGACCAAGACGGAGATCAGGACACCGCCCGTCGGGCCAAAGGTCATGGCGCCGAGTCGTGAGCCCGTCGGTTCTCCGAAGAACTTCTGCCATTGCGGCAACGATTGCATGCCGTTGAGCATGCTGGCGTCGAAGCCGGTGGCGGTTTGCGTGAGGAGGGCACAGAGAAGCAGCAGGTTGAGCTTGATCAGCGTCGTGTCTTTGTACCAGGGCTTGCGGTCGGTGGGAATGACATCCTTGAGCGCAAGCCCTTCGAATTCGTTGTCTTGGGTGCTGTCCGCCATGGCTGAATGGTAAGATGAGGTGGGACTGTGAGGTGAACGGCGAGGTGTGCCCTTCCGTGTCTTTTTACGAAGCCACTGCCTTGTATTTATTACTCGAGGCGGTCATATCACCGCTTAATACTAGCATTCTAGGTGGTGGTCAAGCATGTATGCATCGGGTTGTGGACGAATGCCAATTGCTACCGCCGACACTCACTCTGCTACAACCATCAAAGACTAGGCCACACAGCACATGTTTACCGTACACATCGGCCTCGGGCGATTGGGCTGCCGACGTTTCTTCCGAGAATGATGCTAGTCCAGAAGTCTCTAAGAACATACTAACATGAGTCGAACCAAGTTGCGAAGGCTGGGGATATGGGACGATCTCAAACAACCGCACCAATCATTCTCAACTATACCCCTGGTTAGCAAGCCCCATGTTTCATTCGGGGATGCCGGCTCCGGGCTTCCCCAGACCGTCCAACCTTAACCCCCGCAAAAAGAGGCATCACGCGGAGACTTGTTAGCCATGATGTCAGGACGAATGCGGGGTAGTGTGTCTCCGCTTGTTTGCAAATGTACAGTACGCTTCTCTCCTGATATTCGTATTACCCTTTCCGGACGTTGACTTCGGCTTGCCATTCTCCCGGCGTCCGGTTTCGAGGAGAGGTGAGATGGTTACGCCGGGGATACGTTCTACACGGTGATATATTTTAGCTAGCACTAGCTTACAGTGAAGGAAAGGTTGGGCTTGAGGCTTTTTGTATTCTGCATTTACGTTATCGAATTCAAGCTACCTCGGGGTACTGCAACGAGGTATATTAAGGTAAGAGGCATAGATGAAAGGCTTGATTGACTGGCCTATTCTCTGTTGTGAAGTGCGCGGTAGAGCTGCTAGGCATGCTGGTAGTATCCTTCGAATCCCGCTCTATCTTGTCTTCTATCTTGGATTTAGTGGAGCATGGGTGTCGTTCCATCTTTCAGTATTATTTCGTGGTCCTATTGACTGAAATCTTTCGTCTTTCGTCTTCCGGCATTTTCTTCTACGCTTCGAGATCATGGTTCATTTGCATAAAGGTTTTCTGGATGAACGAGATGGTTTTCTAAAGTGTTCGCTCTTTCTCTTGTCCGTGTTTGCGTCGTGTTCCCTTTGGAGTTGCTGAGGTATCCGTCTTGCCCTTGTGCATGTCTTCGTCGCACCACCAGCTATGCAATACAACCACCAGGATCCACAGAATAGAGGATTAGATGGGTTGGATATGATTGGTCCAGACGGAAGTCTGGGATTATTGAAAACAATTCCAATTGGTGTGTCTCTGATGATATGGTATACTTCGTATTTTATTCTGTGATCTTGATGTCACCAAAGTTGGGTCGAGGCGAGGCCATGTTTAGATCGTTCTTCCCATAGTTGATAATCGGAGTCTGGAGGAAGAATTTCCTTCTTAGGGTCTCGGCTTTCTCGTTTTTGGTGTGTGCTACTGAGCCGTCCGACAGGTCGGGTGAGTGGCGGCATGCGTGCCTGGCCCTGATATCTCCCATGCCTTTGACAGTCGTCGAACATCCTTTCTTTCGAGAGCTTATTGCGACCCCACCCGAAGGCTTCCATGAATCTACGCATACGCGTTATTCTACAGTAGAGAACTGGCTGAGGGAAAAATTCAGTAGCTCCCGGCTTCATCTTCGGCATGAAATCCACAGCGCGCCATCGATGGTCCTTGAGACAGTAGGCAGCGACCTCTCAGACAGGGTTAAAGGAACAACACGGGAGCCAAGCCACGCGAAGGATCACCGGACAATAAGCAAACAAATTAGTTAACCAATCAGCAAGAATCCCGCCTGCTTTAATAAAGAAGAAATGCCCCGCAGCTGATGGATTCTAGATCGTATGTCTAGTCCTACTTTCCTCAAGACTCTCGACGATCAACGATCTTACTGACCGCACCCCATTCTCGTAAAATCCACAACACCCGTGCTCCAACAGAAGGTCAGCAAATCCATCATGCAGCTTCTACCGCGAAAACACTTACCAAAGAATAGTGAACACCGACCATGAGGTTCCACGTCCTTATAGTCGCCGCCTGTGCAGCCACGACGTGGGCTGCTTCCCCGTACGAAGAAACAACCCGTGAAAAGCTATATGGCCGGCTTGGGGTCATGAAGTTCAACCCTGAGGACCTCACTCCAGGTGTCGACCCGTCCAAGGTGCGCATGTGTAGGGAGCATCCTCTTAAGTGCCGCGAATCTTTGGGGTTACGGCGACTGGTTTCCAGATTGGGTTCGGTTTCCATTTCTGGAGTAGGGAGGGTAATGAATAGGTTGACAGTATTTGGGATGTATGTAGAACACAACATGACTGCTGTCTCTAGAATTGTCACCGGAATTTTCGGCTCCCGTCAGAGAGACGTCAAGGTTCGCAGATGTAGAGTTGGCATCGGTGGGGCTTGGCAAACGGGAATCGATGAAAGTTTGTAGCGAAGGTTGCCCTTGGCATTGTTCAAAGAGTCATCTTCATCCGCACAGGTACATAATCAAGAGGAGGGACATTTTTCGAGAAACCTTCGTCGGGTATAAATAACTGGCCCCATCAACACGTCGGCAGGCTTTCCTTGACACCCCGTTTCATTCAAAATCCTGATCATCCACAGCCAAAGCAACCCTCAGTTTAACCCAGAATCATGAAGGCTGTTAAATCCAGGCATCTTGACAGAGTAGTCAAGCGTGGTTCGATCCTGATCCTCAACAAGACCTGTCTCGGGCCTAGTTTTGTCGATGCTCTGGTCCGCCACTCCCCAGCCAACGTCGTCACAAAGCAACACACCAAACAACTTCCCCTAGAGATATGGCACCGGATCCTTGCCTTTGCAACCAGTCAGCGCAACGATCATAGTTTCTGCCTCGTTCGGCCCCGACGCGTGGAGCGAGATGGCAATATGCCAGTTCTCATCTGCGAAGAGATCAAACAAAAGCAGCGATGCGGTCATCTCGAGGACGGTTCAGGCGTTAATATGTGGGCGCACTGCTTACACAGCCCGGATAGGGTGAGCGATTATAGTGAAGAAGAGCAGCCCTTCTACATACCAGAAGCCAGCGACAGCACTCAGATCAAGATCCACATCACAACTTTTGAATCGAAGATAAGCACTCTCCTTTCCCACGTTACTGTACCAGACGTCATCGCGTGGATCGAAAAAGGCGTCTGCGGCCTCTGCAGTGGAGCGGGATATTTGTGCGGAGGATGCGGAGGTGGCAGACGGGCATATGAGGATTTTATGTCCCCGACCAGATTTGCGCCTGACTGTGGTGCGAAGTTTCTATGTCCTCTTTGCATCGGTGATGAATGGGCTAAAGAGAGCTTACTACAGTGTGGAGAAGACTATGGTGGATATGATGACGATAACGTCATGTCAGAGGAAGACTACCAAGCTTGGGTGAGCAAGCGCTATGAGGAGCTTGGATACAAGGGGTAACGGACTCGAGCTCTTGGAGAAGTGGGCGGTAGTAATAGTGGTCAAATCCCAACTCATACTCTTCTGCATTCCAATTTTATTCAAGGGGAACAATTGCCGTCAGCCAAAGATATCTGTCTCAGGGAGATGACTCACTAAAAAGGTCTTATTTATTTCAAGCCTTGGTCTAAGTTCTTTCGCAGTCCTTTCCAACTCGTCCACAGGCTGGGGTCCTTTGCCGGCCCCGGCTTGAAATCCAGCTCCAGGATCAACAAAGCGGCTAATGAGAAGTCTTTAATGTCCCACAACACAGGAAAGTCTTTAACCAAATCCCGATTCATGTTGATGCTGCCCGAGTAGTGATCGTTGGAGTTATGAATCTCGTTACAAGCAAACGCTCGACTGTGAGCAACGGAATCTATCCCTAGGTGATGTGAGCATCGGAGTCCTATTCCGGGCCTACTCTGTCACATTGACAATGCCCTGCCCTCTATATATGTCTTTCAGAGTATTCTATTGTCAACCCAACAGAGTTAGCGATTGTAGTCAAGGCCTGTAACCTCTCATGTGCGTTTTTGATCGATGACCTACGCTGATGACAAGAATGTAGCAACATTTGCATACAAGTTTGCAAGGCAAGTATTGCGCCAGGTATGGTTGACAATGCTGTCAGTATAGAAGAGAATAGCTCGGTAGGGGTGGCTAGCAATACGACCCTGCTTTGTCCATCTATTTGGTCTCGGGGTGTCTCGATGGACCGAGCAATTGGGGAGATAGCCTCCTCACAAGCCACCACGTCTCGGGTGATTGATAGCTAGCTGTGTGACAGAAGATGTCAGAACGCTCATTATCGTGAGAAGCATTCCAAGAGTGACAAAGTGCTAGAAGAAGACCTGCCACAGCAAGGTAGGAGACCCCGAGGAGCCCGGGGTACTCCGTTGAGCTGAGACGTGATGGAGTCCTTAGATTTAGCTGGTATATTGAACGATAAACGATGGTTGGCTTATTGTTGCAATCTTTCGCTCGAAATAATTATAACTTTCGAGGTATTACAGGTTCGAGCTTTTCTTGGCACTTTGAAAACGTTTCTTTGCGTCCAGGACCAAGACAATTTGCCGCGCATTTCAGAGCAGCTCCATTTGCTCATGACATATTGTGATATCCATGTCCATCCTCCCATCATGCAATTTCTTCGCCACCAGTCGAGTGAAAGTCCACTGAACCCCAGCTTCAGGAATCTTCTTTTTTGAACTCGATGTCCATGGACAGTGTAGCATTGAAGACAGTCGCATCAGCTACTTCAGCGAGAGAATTCGTCATTTCACAGGTCGCGCCCGGATTCTTCTGCGCCCATGCCTCCATGTTGGCGGAGTTTGCTGCAGATTAGCTTGTCGCTTGCAGAGAGTTGCCATATTTCAGCGTGCCCTGATGTGCTTCGATTTCGACGGGTGGGAAGAGTCCTGGTTCACAGTCAAGACGAATGGAGTCAGGCTCGCAAGTGTACGGGCGCGTTCAAGTAGTTATAGTTGTAGCTGTGTCCGATTTTAGTTTTCTTAGTGCTGACAATGCTGATGTGGTATTTTGGCTGTGAGAATCTACGTCTTGCACTGCGTTCTTGTTGGGTCTCTCTGAGGTTATCGAGCGTGAGATTGGCTTATCCGAGCGCTTTCGGCGTATGATGAAACCATGGTAATTTGTGAAATCTGCGTAGCCTGCATGATAATTTTGATCGACCATGGAATAAAAAATGCCTCTATAACTACCCAGTTCACGACTGATATCGGATTGACTGGTGACGCGGGGTAGAGCCATGAGACCAGCATCGGGTAAGACTCCCGGGTGGGTTTTAGTGGACTTTAAGTAATGCCCAATTACCCCACGCTGGCATTTGAATTTCCAGGGGTTCGTTCCTTCGTCATGGCTTACCTGGTTGAAGACGCAGGCTTCTGATGACGGCCCTAGAAAATAGTTGGAACCGTCGACGGCTTCTGCTCCGATTCGGCCTTGGCCAGTAGCGGTGAGGTTTAAAATGGATAAGGACCGATTGGCACGTGGCGATCCCGCGGCGCTGTGACGAAATACGAAGAAACAACCGGGTAATGTCCGGAGAGTGCGACAACAACACCACCATTATAAATACCAGCTCCGGTCCCGGGTGAAGTCTCACCGACCAGTTCACGCGCTGCACGGTTAAATATTCCCGTTAATTGATCATCATGTGGTCGCCGGGGTTATTGCTACTGGCTTTCCAGGCACTCGCCATCCACGCCGGTGCTGCAGAGCTTGCCTCTTCGCCTGAGGTCCTCCCATCGCGTAAGCTGCGTGACCCCCTGAATACCAAACACCACTGACACAACACCCAGCCAAGGGCTCTGGAAAGGGCATCTGGAAGACGGCATACTCCAAGGCTCAGAAGCTGGTGGATGGGCTGACCCTCGACGAAAAGGTCAACATCACTCGGGGCTTCACGGCCGACAACGTCTGCGCGGGCAACACGGGCACTGTGCCGCGTCTAGGATGGCCAGGACTTTGTCTGCACGACGCCGGAAACGGGGTCAGGGCAACTGACCTGGTCAACTCGTACCCTTCGGCCTTGCACGTGGGTGCCAGCTGGGACAAGAACCTGACGTATCAACGGGGTTTGTACATGGGCAAGGAGTTCAAGGCGAAAGGAGGTGAGCTTACCGCCCTGCCACGACTACGAGTGCGTGTTCTTATGCTGTTCTAGTCAACGTGCTGCTTGGCCCTAATGCTGGACCACTGGGCCGAACGCCCTTAGGTGGTCGCAACTGGGAGGGCTTCTCCGTGGACCCGTACCTGTCTGGGCAATTATGCGCTGAATCAATCATCGGTCACCAAGACGCCGGGGTCATCGCGAACGTCAAGGTTAACCATCCACCCTTCACATATCCAGAGCTATCAACTACTCACACCCGTATAGCATTTCATCGGCAACGAGCAAGAGACCTTTAGGCGCCCTTACTTCGGAGTCGAGGCCGCCTCCTCCAACATCGACGACAAGACTCTGCACGAGTTTTACCTGTGGCCCTTTGTCGACAGCGTCAGAGCCGGTGTGGCGTCTGTCATGTGCTCGTACAATCGCATCAACAACACGTATGGATGTGAAAACAGCAAGCTTATGAACGGCGTCCTGAAGTCGGAGCTGTCGTTCGATGGGTTTGTCCTCCTTGATTGGAACGCGCACCACAGTCTCGAGAGCGCCAACGCTGGGCTCGACATGGTCATGCCGCAAGGTGGGTCGTTTGGCGAGAACCTCACGCAGGCTGTTGCGAACGGGAGTGTCAGCGAGTCTCGGGTAACCGACATGGCAACTAGGTTTGTCCATACTCTGAGTGTGTTTGTCCGTTGCTAATATTGCTGAAGAATTCTTGCCGCCTGGTATCTCACTGGCCAAGACACCGATTTCCCTGTACCAGGCATCGGCATGCAGAACCTCACCCTGCCACACAAACAAATAGACGCCCGCGTCCCCGAGTCAAGACCAGTGATTCTCGAGGGAGCCATCGCCGGCCACGTCTTAGTCAAGAACAAAAACGACGCTCTGCCTTTCCGCAAAAGCCCTAAGATGCTGTCGGTGTTTGGCTATGATGCTACTGTCCCTGCCACGAAAAACACGGATAAACTGTTCGAACTGGGATACACGTCTTCGCCTGCGATGGGACAGGCCGTGCTAGGAACGGAGGAGCATTTCGACCAGGCGGCTAAAGGAGGGACGATCATCTCAGGTGGGCGCGCTGCTGCTAACTCACCACCGTACATGAGTGATGTAAGATGCCGTGGATTTCCCATATTACCGAAGTATTCTAACGTTGAATAGCCCCTCAGTGCACTCCAGCATAGAGCCGCTAAGGACGGTAGCTGGGTTAACTGGGACGTGTCCTCCTTCAACCCGGACGTCAACGCTGCCAGCGACGTTTGCCTGGTCTTCATCAACGCCATGGCAACAGAGGGCTGGGACCGCGACGGCCTCCACGACGACTTCAGCGACGGCCTTGTCCTAAACGTAGCGTCCAAGTGCGCCAACACCATTGTCGTAATCCACGCCGCCGGCATCCGTCTCGTCGATCAGTGGATCGAGCACCCCAACGTCACCGCCACCATCATTGCCCATATCCCCGGCCAAGACAGCGGTGAGGCGCTCGTCAAGCTTCTCTACGGCGAGGCAAATTTCTCGGGAAAGCTACCGTACACGCTGGCCAAAAACGAGACTGACTATGACCCATATGGTCCCTGTGACCGAGCGCCGGATGATCCTAACCCGCAGTGTGATTTCACGGAGGGCGTGTATGTTGACTACCGGGCGTTTGATGCGCGAAATATTACTCCTCGGTACGAGTTTGGCTTCGGTCTTAGCTACACCACGTTCGAGTATTCCTCCCTCTCCGTCAAGGTTGAGCGGGCATCCACGAGCGATCTCTGGCAGACCCTGGCCACCGTCAAGGCGACAGTCACAAACACCGGCGCAGTGCGTGGTGAAGAAGTTGCCCAGCTCTATGTGGCCATTCCCAACAGTCCCCCGAAACAGCTTCGCGGCTTTGAGAAGGTGGTGTTGGATGAAGGCGCGGCGGCGGAGATCCAGTTTGAGCTGACGCGACGCGACTTTAGCGTGTGGGATGTCGTACAGCAACAGTGGGTTCTTCAAAGCGGAAATTACACAATATTCGTGGGCGCTAGTAGTCGCGGTCTTCCATTGTTAGAGACGTTCGATGTTTAATGGCGATAGATGATGGTAGTCAGTGTTGGAACTCTGCGCTTAGCTTTGGATATCCGCTCTCAATTATGTGTAAAGATTTGAATTTGATGATTGTAGATATTTGGAAATGACGAAATCACGGAAACAGCAGCTCTTGTAGAAATCACTTGACCGCCCAAGGAGTGACTTGAGGGCGGATTAAATGAGGGCGGAGGATATAGGATATATGCTGCAACAGGCCAACAAAAAGTAATTGATTCCGTCACAGCAACTTACAGTTTGCAGCTTTAATCTAGAAATGGTAACGATAACTTTATCCTCGACATTCATAGAGCAGCTCAAAACATTCACTTGGGTTTAAATAATTGACACTTACAACAACGATGTTTCGCATGCTCGACTTGTAGGATCTCCCTCGACCCTAGATCTGTTTATTCTCCTAGACCATTTGTTTTCAGCAACTGAGAAATCCATGATTTTTTCATTACGGACCATCATCTTGTAGGTTCTTTGTTTTAGCTCCCCAAATCCTATGGTAGACTCCGCGCTGAATGCCAAGAACATGTCTTAGAAATCGGATCGCTTCAAACGCCAAGCTTGCAGGATGCGCACCCATGGAGCGATCTGTGCGTTCCCAATCTCATTCTGCTGAGCCCCTAATAATCAAAGACTTCATCGACAATCTTAGTCGATCATCGCCACATTCGAGACGCTCAAGATGCTGGGCCTGTTGCCATGCTTCAGTGCACTCCTTGTTCAGCCTCTAGTACTTCTCGTCGCGGCAGAACTACCAGTAAACGCCACTGAACTCGACCTAGTCTTCCCACGCTCAGACATCTCGCTCCGGGCGAGTACACGTTAGAATGGCTCTTCGGCATGGGGCCCTGGTGCGAATATCTACCTGGCAGCGCCGAGTACAACTACAATCCCGGCCTCAGCGAGGGCTCTTTTGACTTCACCATCGAGTAGGGTGCGCCGACGCCAACACCTTCACCGGCGCGTGTCCAACGCCCGTCGGCGCAGTCAGCTTCGCAGGGCTGACGACGTGGCACGGCCTCATTTCGAGTCTTGATTCTCTAACTACTTCTCTGTTCTGCGCAATGACCTCGCTGGTTACTCACAAGCCAGAGCCGTGTCTCGCAACTGTCATCGAGGCCTAGGAGACGAGCATTTCTAGTCAACTCTGGTGGGGGGCTTGTTTGCACCATCAGCGACCGCAAACGTGTCATCTGCTTCTGAGTCTGGAGCGGCAGACTTCAAAGTGCCTGGAATGGCAGTGTTCTGGTTTGCGGGCATTATCGGGGCGTTGGCAAGCTTGGTTTAAGTTATACGGGATTGTAGTTGCGTGGCTAGGCATGCACCCGACAGTTTCCAGCGTGTAAAGTAAAAGAATGCTACAATATAGATATCAAGCATCCCCAGCCTTCTTGGCCCAAACAGCCTTCTGGAAATAGTAAGGGTGCATCTTGCGAGATGCAAGCTCGCGACGGAGCAGCGAGATATAAACCTCGACCTCCTCTCGAGCCCAGCCCTCCACCGCGTTTGCCATGAACAACACATAGCCCTCGATGTCTTGCTCAAGCGTAGCCTGGGCGAACTTTCCAATCTCCTTGAGCTTCGGGTCCTTGGGCCATCCACCGATAGGAACCTATGTAATCTGTTATCAGTGCCACACTTAGTTTTTTGGGAATGAACTTACCTTGAAGTCGCGCTCTTCGATACTGACAAACCCTGCATCCTCCATGGACTTCCTCTGCACTCCGTCCTCTACAATAGTGAAGGACCGGCCTATCTTCTTTCCACCCTCGACGAAGAACTTGCCCCACTGATGCATCGCGCTCTTCTCGATGATGGAACCGTCATCACAGTCCATTCTCGATAGCGCCTCGTGGCTCTCCAGGTATCCGCCTGGCTTGAGGCATCGATACGCTTCCTTGAACAGCTGTGGCCAGTCGACGATGCTGCCGACGAGCCAACGAATGTGAATGTAGTCTAGGGAGTTCTCGGCAAAAGTCCACTCCTGAGTGCAGTCGTCGATTTGGCTAGACAGTGTGAGTTTTGTGCGAGCGGAATAGTTTCGAGATACTGGCAATGCTCACAACTCAAGGTTCGGTGGAACCCAGCCAGGTTGGATAGGCGAGATATCCGTGCCAACGACTTCCGTACCAGGGAATGCGTCCGCAAAGTCACTTTGCTACTCGTCAGAACAAGTCTTGCACTTGCATCCTTTAGGCGATATGATTGAAACATACATTGCCCAGAGTCCTTTGAAACATCAGGATCCGTATCGAAAGTAGCTTTTAGCTTCTGATATGCAAATAAGGATTCGTACCTGTACCGGTTCCAATATCAACGGCTTTCTATCGTAAGGAGTTAACAACGTTGAATTCGTTCCATCCAGCATTTCGATTGACTGACTTTGATATCCTTGGAGATGGGTGCGAGATAGAGAGCTCCATCCAGAACAAGGGTCAAAACATGATGGCTATGCGAGTAAGTGCCGTCACCCTTTATATCATTTTGGACGGCTCACTTGATGTCCATGGACTCATTTTGTCGCTCATCATTAGTTCCCCTATCTTGGTGAGTATATAAATCTTCTCGCCCTTGAAAAGTCAACTGACCAGTACTGCGCATTTCCGATGTCCTTGTGATACGTGCGGCCATGGATTGTCCTGTAATTTATGATGCTTGAGGTAATAGACGTCGTCGACTCGGAAGAATCGCCAAGGGTCGAATCACCATCGTCCTCGGCAGCGAGGTCCTAAGTGAATACTTAGCACCGGTACTATCGAACAGACTTATGCGATGGAGACACACTAACCTCAGCTACCTGGGCCCAGTGCTGAGGAGGAAGAATCCCAGACTCGTTGGCCGCTACTTCGGCCTTTGGCGTTGTTTCTCGAGGAGCGGGCTCCTTGACGGGAGGACTATCAGGGGGTCTTGGGTCGGACATGTTAGCAGGTGCAAGCGCACGGGCAGCGAGTGGACGTGGTAGCGAGACTGGAGATGGGTGTTCGTTCATAAGAACGCTGGAAACTTGAAGATCAGCGGAACGACACGACGCGGGGAACCAACAATTCTTTATCCGGATCCTTGCCAGCCGGCTGAGGCGGACCGCGAGATTATCCACCATTATCGCGGACAAACTCCCAAAATGGCGTCATCTCCACCTACTTGCGTTATTGCCTCAAAGCATAGACAGGGGACTCCTTGCACGCGGAATACTGTGCTTTCAAGATCAAGTTGATCTTGAAGAGGGCTTTCGCGTACTAGTCTTCCGGTAAAATATTTGACCATATTCATAGTTCCCTTCTCACTTATCTTACATTCCCAGACTATTACTACCTACTGGAGTGTATTCATTTCTACGAGGCCTGTTTATCTGAGGGATTTAGGGTGTAACTATTCGGCAAGGTTGATCTGGGCTCTGAAGCGCTCGGGGTCGTCGGATTCTCAAACTTTCGTGTGATCTTAATTGTCTGATTACAAACCGAATCGAGGACTATCGGCCTGACACCTACTCCGATCTATCCGGAACTCCAAAGATTCTTCGATACTATAGGCAATGGTCCTGAGAATCAAACTCGAGCAGGGCTTGTTTCATATTAATTGCCTCTTGGTCATGATTATTTTACTGAAGCAAAAGCACCCCAGGCAGGCCTCTGTGTAGATGAATCAACAGATGATGACAGCTGAGACGTGGAGAAAATTGTTCATCCCAGGCGCTCGCGCAGTTACGAACTCTTGAACTCCTGCAACTTACCGCATTCAATTGAGCACCGCGACGTCCCTGGCTATGGCACACAACTACTATGACATTGATTGAATAATAGAACCGAGGATGGTAGTGAAGATGGTAACGTCCTGTAAGTGGCGGCTTAGCGAACAGGGTCAATAAGACCCTCTTGTCAAGGTGCATTCGGCTGTGTTCCGTAGAGAATTGCAGGAATTCAATAGGTCAATGAATGACATAGGATTCAATGTCGCCAGTCGATCGATGACCTCATTGTTCGCAAATGAGTATTCAGAGCTCAATAATTAACGACTTGAATCTAGAAACAAGGATAGTGATTCGCAGGCACAACTGTTTTGCTTACTAGCCCGAGAACTTTGAGATGTCTCATTTTAATAATCATTATGGATTAACCAATTATGGTAATAACGCCTTTAACTTCCCATCTCATCTACGGCTCCCTGCCTGATGAAGAACAATGGATTGACGCCTTGAAGTCTGCAGTTCCGGCCGGAATT
The DNA here is from genome assembly GCA_003385265.1 of Neonectria hederae. Lineage (NCBI taxonomy): Eukaryota > Fungi > Ascomycota > Sordariomycetes > Hypocreales > Nectriaceae > Neonectria > Neonectria hederae. The sequence goes on along the minus strand of QGQB01000053.1, from coordinate 66,252 downwards.
AGTGTGTGCGGACTTTCAAAATTCGTTACGGTAGTAATTGCTCTTCATTCTTTATGGCTTGGCTCGTCGCAGCACTGGCATATGTGGTGAATCGTGAACACGGGAACTTTGTCTATTTACACTAATGTTGAAGTGATCACCAAAGCTATAGGGTACCGGTCGCGGCATCAGACCTCTTTCAAGCAAGCTGCCAGCATCAAAACAGCTATGCTAACGCATTCATAGAAAAGGATAGAAAAGAAGCGAATGTTTCTCTGCGTACGTAAGGGGTGATTTCCCCCGTTTCTAGCTTAGTTCATTACCTCCATTTCTCGAATTTTGTCCACAAGCTGATCTGTATGTATCACAGACCCGAAAGAAAACAGGTTCCAGGTCTAACCACTGAGTATTCCTCCGAAGGAGAACATAATCCTTAGGACCAAAATCAGTTGTTGCTGTTATCCATCTCAATTCTCGACTCAGTTCCTTCTGTCCTCGTATTGTTGATTGCCAGCCGTAGCTGATTTACCATATATATTCCCCCTCGTCCGCATCCAGCCTCCGCCATCAGCAACCAATCAACCCGAATTTTAGTCAAAACCCGGACCCCAAGGATGAAGACTCATTTCAAGTAGTCCTCCAACGATCGGTCCGGACCGGAACTGGAGATCAAATCTTGCTGAAGTCCATCAGACAGGGAGGTCATCGCATGCTCCATATTCAGCTAGAAGCTAGGTAATCTCTTAATATAGCTTCCATAAGGAGATAGAAAGTCGTCTAAGTCCGTAGAGGCTTCCAGCATGGTCTATGTTTTGTTGAGTTGATCATCCTCCTACATAATCATTGGGGATTCCCTTCTCAGAAGCGCCTGAAGTTTTCAAGCTGAGGCCGTTCAAACGGCTGCTACAGAGGGGATTGAGACGGGAGACGCGAGTGGTGAAAGCGGAAAACGAGACGGGATCAAGACAGTGCCCGTCCCGAGAGCGGAAACGGAGCCACATCCACTTGGATGCGCTACCAAGCGCATTAACTATCCATCAATCAAGCCTAGAGATAGAATGATCTGCATGCGGGGAAGCTGCAAAGCTCAACAGGGGGCCTAGACGCTGAGTCTAACATGGTTAGCAGTTCCTGGTCTTAGCACAGTTCGACAAGCAACAACAGGTGCCACCTCGTGCAACAACTGATTAAACGACATGGTTTGTCTAACATGAACGGGGGGGGGGGGGGGGGAAAAAGNNAGGGGGGGATAAAGTGTGAAATTTTGTCTAAAACCCGCATTAAGAATGTCCAGGGGTAGCACCTAGCAAGGACTAAAGCATCTTGCGAGGAACCCGGAAATATAAGACCAAGATATCCCACCAATAACCATCGGATGCTTCACCTAGACATGACTGGGGAACCCATTCGTTCTGCTAGCAACCCCATGGAACCGTACCTCGGTCTTCCCCAGACTTCTCCCCGCAATATCGGCACTGCTAGGCTTTTCCGTTGTGAGGCACACCTCCAGAAGCGAGCACAGTGCTATAGAGATAGCTCTGTAGCTTTATGCATGGAGCTCCGTATCGACCGGGGGCTAATATCCACATGGATCTGTGCCAGGCGTGATGGAACCATGATCGTGGGCCTGCCCAACTTTGCATCATGTATAAAGAGAAGTATGTCGCCTGGCGTCGTATTTACTTCTTCTTCTTCAGTGGTACAAGTTGTCACCTCACTTCTAGAAGGCCACCCCTCGCCATTTGAACAATGCGCTTCTCTCGGGTGTTCACTTTTGTCACCGCTGCGGCCGCCACAGCTGTCCAAGCCATCAGCCTTCCAGCGGGTGTACCAAGAGATGTCATCGAGTTCCGTGACAAGCATCCATACAGCCCTCCAAAGCACCACTGGCGCAGGACTGTCACCATACGCGCCTCCAGACACGATCACGATGATGTATCAAAGGAGTTTGCGAGGGGAATAAAAAAGGCCAACAACGGAGGCACCTTGTATCTGCCCAAGGGAAAGAAGTTTATCATTGGCAAGGTGCTTGATTTGACTAATTTGAACGATATCCACGTGCACCTGGATGGCGAGATCCGAGTAAGATAACCCCCGAAGCCTGGCATCAATGGGGTCACTAACATGGGGTATAGTTCACCAATGATGTTAAGTACTGGCAGGCAAATGCTTGGTATCATCCATTCCAGAAATCCATCATGTTTTGGAAATGGGGAGGCAAAAACATCAAGATTTACGGCAAGGGCGTTATTGAGGGTCAAGGGTATTTACTCGCTCTTGTGTTAAGTCCGTGATGGAGCTAACACAATGCCGTAGCCAACGCTGGTGGAACGAGTTCGAGGATGGTACCGGATCGTAAGTGCCATTTATTCCCTACTACCAAAATAATGAGAACTAAATATCTTCCCCAGGATCCTCAACCCCGACAACAAATACTACCGCCCTATCTTGTTCTACGCCGAAAACACCACCAATCTAGACATCTCCGGAATCCACCTGAAGGACTCACCCTGTTGGAACAACTTCATCGTCAGCTCCAAGAACGTCCGCTACACTGATGTCGTAGCTACCGCACTCTCCAACAACGGCAGCGTCATTCCAAAGAACACGGACTTCATGAACACCATGAACACATCGGGCGTCCATATTGAGCGCGCTTGGGTCAACATTGACGACGACTGCTTCTCGCCGAAGCCGAATAGCTCCGACCTCTACGTTAACACGATGTACTGCAACGGTACCCACGGACAGGTATATTGCGCCGTTCATACTGTTGAAGCGTATCTTTGCAGCTAATACGCGTCATAGTCCATGGGCTCCCTTGGCCAGTACAAGGGCGAGGTTTCTAACGTGCATGACGTGCACATTGAGAACGTCTGGATGATGAACGGAGACGTGAGTCTGTCTGGATCTTCGTCAGGAACAAAGCGTTAATTCGATCATTACTTAGTACTCCGGTGCTCGCATCAAGACCTGGGCCGGTGCTGATACCGGCACTGGATTCGTCGACAACGTCACCTTCAAGTAAGCTTCTCTATTCCCGGGCATCAACGATGCTGTCGGCTAACAATCGTGCACTAGGAACTTCTGGGTCGGCCACATGGACTACGGCATCATCCTCGACTCATGCTACTTCAACAAATCCACTGAGGAGTGCAAAAAATACCCATCTGGCATGCACATCAGTAACATCCGCTTCGAGAACTTCACAGGCGTCACCTCGGGCATATATGGCAACGCTGTTGCTCGACTATCCTGTTCGACGAGTGAAAGCGCCCTCTGCGAAAACGTCGTTATCAAGGACTTCAACATCAAGTCCCCCTGTGGCGGGGACCCCGTTGTAATCTGTGACGGAATCGATGGCGATCTTGGCGTCGACTGTGTCTCTTTTGATAGCCCTAAGGCCAAGGCTGCGCTTGCGGCGAAGTGCCAGACGCCCTATGCGGAGATTGATCTTGATCCCTGGGGCAGTGGGCAGGTTAAGCAGAAGCATGGAGCGTACCACCCCCTTTCGCGTTAGTTAGGTATAGGAAATAGCCGCTGCTATAGACCGGAGACGTTGTTTCCGTTTACCTTCGGTTCTAAATGTGTAGTCACCAATTAGCCAAAGGACTAAGGACTGACTACTCTGAAACCGACCCCCTAATTATGATTTATCATCCTAGTTCCTATCAAACAGCCCTAAGATCCCCTAAAGCCAGGATTCTTTGACATCTTAGTCCCACTTAATTGCCTATTGTCACTTCCAATGCTGTCTTTCGCAGAGATAAGTTGTCCGTGCCCGTGACGTTCCTCACAACCCTTCGTCCAACAGCATATCAAGAGCTCTTTACTGTTAGATCCCAACTATCATCACGAGTATAATCCTACCAGAAACGTGGAGACGAGGACTCTCAGTTGCCGGCGGAAGAACAGATAATGATACCTAGATTTGCAAGGCTCAGACTCTCCAGAGCACGTTAAACCAGAGCCATGAATCTTCAACTGACCTACTATTTTAATAGAGGAGCTAAGTTGTAAGATCATGTTCCTTTCAAGTCGCTGTCGTGTCTATCCTAGTAGTTGCTAATAGGATTCTGCCGAAGTTTGTGGAGCTCTGGTTTATTCAGCTAGGGTAAAAGTAATATTGTGGACCGGGTGGAAAGTATGTATCTGTTATTAGAAATGAAGGATGAAGGATACGTAGTGTTTCTATTTCCTTATTCCGTCAAAATTTATAGGACAGCTTTATATGAGGAAAATAGTATTATTTTTACGTGTTATATAATCTTGCTACTAAGAACTCAGAGGAATCAAATAATGCCAAATGATACAATCGGCCAATAGAGTGCACCACTAGAATGCCGAGAACTGGTCCTCCGGCACGGAAGACTCGGGTGGTTAAACCTTCGGCTTCCCGGACTGGGCCAACTAACAACTTCCGGAGTTAAGGAGATCTCTCGGTGGACATTTAAGACAGATATCTCCGAAGAGGTTGCATCACTAAGGGTAGTTGATAAGCCAGAATTGAGGGTGATGACTTAGCAGACCACCATCTTCGCAGCAACGCATTCGCAGGTGGACGTAACGTTAAGTCAGCCAGTCCCGATATGGCCAAGATCACTTCATCACGCCATTTTAAACAAAGAGTATTTGTCGAATCTTATGTTGCAATAAGTTTGCATATCACACCAAATGTCGAGAACCAATGGGACTTACCCCAAACCTGCTTTACTCATCCGGTGGGATGATGACGAGATTGATTCCTGTTGAGGTCATGATGGTGCGGGGATCGTACATGATATTTAGTATGCAGTGTCTCCCTCAAATGACAACACACTCCCAGATCTTGCAAGTAACAGATCAACATTCCATCAAAATGACTCCAGCTCCAGTTGACCCCGCCATCAAAGATGTCGCTGAGCCCAGGAAGGACTCTCTCAAGCTCCCAGCACCTGCACGGGAGAGACTTGAACAGGCCGGAGTAGACTTATCCCAGGGTTATCCGTACCGCCCCGCCCGTCCGTTGTATCTCCAAGACGTATACAAGATTCGTGACAAGCCGCGAGACCATATCGACGCGGGAGCCCGAGCAGACAAGTCAAAGAAATCTCTTCTCTCTGCGGCGACGAAGGTTACCGACTTGACTGCTCATATCGGAACTGAGATCGAGGGCTTGCAGTTGAAAGATCTTACAAATGAGCAGCGTGACGAACTTGCCTTGTTGATTGCCGAACGAAGCGTCGTTTTCTTTAGAGAGCAAGACCTGAGCCCGCAGCAACAGAAAGAGCTTGGTGAATGGTATGGAGAAGTTGAGGTTCATGTAAGTCACATCGTCTGCTGGTGCTTCACTTGATCGCTGACTTTACGAAAGCCTCAAGTACCCCAAGTCCCTGGAGTTTCTGGCGTCACCGTCATCTGGCCAGACCTTCAAGCGACGGAACGCCCTGCCAGTTTCCGTCAACCAGGAGGTGCGTCAAGGTGGCATACGGACCTCGTCCATGAACGTCAGCCGGCTGGGATCACGCACCTGCACAACGACACAGTCCCATCTATTGGTGGCGACACACTATGGGCAAGTGGCTACGGCGCCTATGAGAAACTCTCCCCAGAGTTCCGTAAGATCATTGATGGCCGCTTGGCAGTATATAAGTCCGCACACCCGTATCTGGACCACGACAACCCAGAAGCAGGCCCAAAGCACATTGAACGAATTCATCCGTTGGTTCGAGTCCATCCTGCCACAGGATGGAAGGCTTTATGGGTCAACAGAGCCTTCACCGACAGGATTGTGGGACTAGACAAGGCTGAAAGTGACCTCATCCTAGGCTACTTGTTTGATGTCTTTGAGAAGAACATTGACATTCAGGTGCGGTGGCGATGGACACCCCGAACATCCGTTCTATGGGACAACCGGTATGTAACTGTATGACATCCATGCCGGTTCATCACTCTTACAATTTCTAGTATCACAATCCACAATGCCAGCTGGGACTACAGCGGGAAGGAGCCCCGGCACGGAACAAGAGTGACGTCTCTGGCAGAGAAGCCTTACTTCGATGCGGCAGCACCTACTCGCCGTGAAGCCCTAGGTTTGTTGGGTGAAAGTGAAAAGGAGGAACTTGAGGCGGCGAAGTAGTGGTGGCACCAAGTATCTACAAAGAAGCTACTGGGCTTTTAGGTGAGAAGTCTAGTGATCAATGAGAACGATGTAGTTCGTCTCGGCCATGGAAACTTTAACGTTGATGGTTCGATCCTTGATTAAGGTCACTTTGTTGAAATTGGTGTGAATAACTAGTTTTGTTTCTAACAGTTGGCTTCGTTATTCCTACTCGCTGAAGCTTGAGTGTCGCTGCACAAGCTAGACATATAATACTGCAGTCAAATACTGATTAAAATAGGCCATTTCCATTCCTTAGCTCTCGCTCGTTGGCACAGTTCCAGTAGACTCCAGTAGACTCCTTGAGGCTCACTCAAAGTCCTCGATCGTCAAGTAGATCTGGCCACTGATCCTACACCAGAATTCCCCTGCGTAGAATTTCATCGAACATACGTTTCTTATTCAGCTGGCGTGTTGTCGATTGTTGACACTTTCTCGAATAGCCGAACAAAGTGTTCATTAGGTGCAATCTCTGCCCTGCCCTCCTCTGTTTCGTACCCCCAGGACGTTAGGACAGAAGAAACAATCAGTTTTTGGTCCCGGAATAGCACATACAGAACAGCGCATGCCCTGGAAACCATCAGCCGTCTACACCTGAAGTCAGAGCTGGCGGCGTTAAATGGCTTTTCAAAATATCTTTTTGCGTTTATAGTATTCTGCTTTTCAATCTTTATTTATATGCCGTCATCAGCTTCGTATCTAATGATTCACAAGAGAACTACCAATGTGGATATTTCGCAAACACATCTAACACTTCGGACACACCCCTCATCTTCGCCCTCTCTCTCTGATCCCTTCCATAGCTATCCACCACTCTCTTCGCACCATGCGTCAGAAGATATTCGACTGCTTCCACGTTTCCCTTGTCAACTGCGATGTGCAGTGGAGTCTCTGTACAGTCACTGCCATCCTCGCATGACGGATTCCACGCCCGTGGGTCGTAGTCACCCGCCTTCCACCAAGTTTTGCTTTCGTTGACATCCATGCCTCCTATTTCGACGAGCAGACGTAACACCTCTAGGCCATCAGCCCCGGTTCGAGAAGCAGCGTACTTGATCAGAACGAGGTCTCCCGGCCACTTCGGATACGGTGGTATATTCGTGTATAGGGTCCGCGGGATTTGGCAAAAGTACGATTGTAGGTTTGAGCTGGGGAGATCCCGTACATAAGATCTCAAGGTTTCGCCGATGGTTCTTGTCATAGGGTTATGTGTCCCATCCCGCGGACTTGACGCCGCTATGTCCTTTCGTGGACGTTGGGATGCTGAGATCCAACCTGCACGTTCAAGAGCGTCCCATCCTGTTGCTGGAAGACTCGACTCGAGGTAAGCAACTGTAGGTGATAGACAGGCAGTAAAAATGTTACGCGAGGGGAGCGCAAATCTCGTTAGGTCAACCAGGACATCGTAGTTGTAATGCTTAATGGCAACTGCGATGAGGATGTGCAGTAGAGCAGGCGTCTCGAATGCGGAAGTCCTGGTTTCATCCTTCATCCAAGAGTCCATGCCTTCAACCATGCTGCAGGAGCCTGTGACACACCGGTTCAAGAGTTTCATGAAGAATCCATTGTCTGCAGCGCATGATAAGCGCATGCGGCATTTCTTTGCCCACTCCGCGACATCTTACCTAGAATCGCGTCCTTCTCTTTGACATCCGCGGCGTAAAGTATCAAGGCAGCTGCAACGAGATCTTGCTCAGCTGTGTCAATGATTCCGTGGGCGTCAAATACTTCCCCGGTTGATAAGGAATTGATGGAGTTGTAAAAGTACGTCCACAAAGTTATTGTGCCGAGAGGATCCGCCTCCGCCTGCTTCAAGCGGTCAGGAGGAAGCGGTTTGTCGTATCGATTTGGCAATGGGGTCATTTTCGATTATCCTTTGCCAGATATCATCAACAAGGCATTATGAACGACGTGGGAGTGATATCAAGGTGACAGGAGAGTTGGCTTGTTTGAGAAAAGGAGAAAAGGGAAGGAACCAGACACGCCATATTTGTTAGCTCTCCTCTCTTCACATAAGGACGGTGCATCTAATTGGAGGAGAGAAATTGGGCGTTTCGTCAAATCCCAATCCTGCAGCACAAAAAAGCCACATCTCGACTACCTATCCCTATCACTCTCATCGTGAGTCTACGCCACTTCGGGCTTAGTTAATGAGGGGGAACATTAACAAATATCAGCAGCACTACAAAGCTTGAGGAAAATGACTGATGGCACAGAATCCCATTAGGTAGCCGGTATCTAATCCAGTCTAATGACACCTGGTATTGAGGTCTGATCACAAATTGGATGGAGCAATCGGGGTATATGGTAGTAATACCATATCCCAGTACGACGAAGATCCCCCCACGCAAACATTGTAATCCATTATCCCAAGATACAATCCGTCTTGGGATTTTATTTGGCAAACTCAGCTACAGCAATCTTGTGGTAGTACTAATGGTTTCGTGTCAGCTTTGGGAGGTAACGAACTAAACGTATCTTAGATTAGACTGGCGTGGAATGGGCTCATCAATGGATGATTATCACTTCTCACTTCATGTTAGTTCATGTTAGTAGCTATGGTGCTGCAGGATGCTTGTAGGACTTGAGGTCGAACGTTCTTTTGTCACTGCCAGTGTAATATTGCGTGGAGGGGATGGCGACGATAGTTAACAATTTCAGCTACCGGTTCTAGTGATCCTTATTCTAGCGCTGAAGCGAAGTAGACGATGACGAGCAATTCAAGGACGAGCCTACATGGGCTTAGGGCTTGGCGGTAGCCCAGTAATGCCTCAGGCATCATCGTTCAACTACTGATTAGCCGATCAAACGAGAGGGAACAGTTCTTCCACGATTTGATTGATTGACCACTATCTTGATACCACTTTCCTGGGCTTGAACCAATTGTTTCATTTGTTCCCTGTCTCGAAACTAGCATCTACTGTATTAAAGATGGACAACATTAACCCTGCTGAAAAGGCCAAACTGGATGAGGTCGCTGGCCTCATGCTTGAGATTTATCAAACCCTCGCCCGCATGCGATATCTTGACCCTGCCTGGATTCTGCCAGGACCTCACGACATCAAGGTTCTCATTCCCATGTATCGCTCGCACGGCTTGGACGACTCCATGATCTATCTCTACAGCATTCTCCCTTACGTTGATAATGCTGGCATTGAAGCGCTCGATTTCTTCCAGGGTGGTGGATTTGCCGACTTTCGCCTTGCTGACGACGTGGAGCAAGGCCGTGATCCATTCTACGCAGGTTCAGAAGAAGATGCCATGCGACCATGGATGACACCTCTGTCCATGTTGGGAAACCACAAGTGCGTGATTATTTATAGTGCTAAGAAACATTGCGTTTGGATACTTGATCAAGAATCTGGAAGTTCATACGACCACGGGATTCGATCCCTACCTACCGAGAGTTCCCCGAACGAGGATATTGAGGGAGGAAGCGACTGGGAGACCGAATCAAGCGAGAGTGAGGATGGGAGAGAAGAAGGCAATAACGAGGAAGAGGGAGAAGATGGTGAGAGAAAAGAAAGCGGTGATGAACAAGGAACAAGAAGTAGTGGCGAAGATGCAGAAGCCAGTGATCAAGAAAAAGACGAGAGCGATCAGGGTACGGACAACAGAGAGGATGGTACAGAAGGAAGTGATGAAGACGCAGAAGACAGCGAAGGAATCTATGACGAAGCGGATAGTCGGCCCGCGGGCGAAGTCTTGCGTGATATCATACGATGGTACCACGATCTTACAGAAACACCCGGAGGCGGCGAGAATTCCGGGTCCCAGTGGGCCAAAGAGACCATCGAGCCTCTATACCGCAAACACGGCTGGCCTGGGGACGACTTTGACGGCGATGCATTTCTGGTGGACCTCGCACGAGTAAATGCTGCCCACTCAGCCGAGTGGGCTGCCGAGGAACCGCTACGCAAGGTGGCAGAGCTGGAAGGTTGGCTCCGAGACGATGACAGTTTCGTCATTCGGCAACTGCAGGATAGATTGGCAGCTGCGAAAACTGTCGATGAAGAGTGGCCTGTGCGTTGGGAACTGTGGCAGGTCGAGAGAGTCAACGAGCGGACGGCGAGAGAACGTCTCGAGGCGGAGAAAAAGGTTGCACGGCTTTGTCCAGGTGGACAAGCCCAGAAGCCCGAGGATTTGCCCCTGTGGGAGCTGGAACAGCTTAAAAGTGAGAATACACGGCAACAAGGAAATTTGAAGAGATTCCGGCAAGAGATAAGGGATATCCAGCATCCTGAACAAGATGGTGGCAGAGCGGTGCAACTCAGACTCCAGCACGTTGAGCAGCAAGCTTCGATCTATCAGAAGGCGTACGAAGCGTCTAAGACAGACGCTGAGCGTCTTTGTCCCGGGAAAACCTTCAAGCTTGCTACCGGGTTTGACAACTTTAACAGGCAAAGCGCAATGGGCCTGTTTCAGGAGCTGGCACGGGAGGATGAATCTGCGCAGAAAGAAGTAGAAGACACCCGGGTGTGGATGGCCCAGTTGCCCGATGGCGCAGATCAAGCGAAGGCATTAGCTGAGAATAATATTCAGGAGATGGAAAGATTCAGGGAAGGTAATGCGATGAGAAGCAAGGCACTAGCGGAGACGACGAAAGAAGAATGATTGGAAGCTTAAGGATATGTTGAGACACTTCCCGAGAAAACCGTTTTGCCTCATTTTCTTGCCGCGTATATATTCCTCTAGTTATCAGAATCTTGAGTAGTTGTGAAAAGTTACAATACGATTTCTGTAACGGCACAACTGAATATAGGCCGCCGAGGCAACATCCCGCTCAGTGAAACCGAGCATCTAGATGTTGTCTGATGCTTTCTTCAGAACATCCACAACCAGGGCTATAAAGACTTGTCGCAACTTCAAGTTTTCCTTCGCGTCCTCTGCGACATTAAGGTTTTCTTGCAGGCACTTCAGTATCACTTGTTAGTGCGTATCTCCCATCTTGGTTACCAGACGCTTCTCTGTTTGTCCTATGGGTTGTTTCTTGATGGAATGAGGATCGCATCCATGTTTCTCGAGACTGGACGCAGGTTGCCACAGTTCTACACACCGAGCTTGTAGCATGTTAAGCAAGTAGTATGCAAAGCCGATGAACTTATCTCGAGCAAAGCTACACCCAGAGCATAAATGTCCTGAACCTTGGTGAATATCTGCGAGATGCATCGAGAAAGCCTTAAGGCTAACCAAAGCCTCTGGCTCAGCGGGGAGGCGGTACGTCGTTCGAGTACAAGATATTCAGCAGCTTAAGTAGTACAGGATTGACAGCTTCAGGATAGTGAACAGATAGGCAACTTGGTTGTTCTGGATCTGCCTGACCCAGCCCTGTCAACGTGGAGTGCGAAACATGATCTCCTTTGATTGATGCAGGAAGTTCGCTAGCTTGTCAACTAGGTCACGCGTACGATCATCGAGATCTACAGCCACCAGCGACTCCAAAGTATAAGATCTATATTCAACCAAGGTCGGTATTCCCTTCCATCGAATCACGCCGAATTTCTCTCCGAGAGGCTTCAAGGCGACGAGCGCTTGGCGTAGCTGGGAATGATTGACTTCGAGACTCTGATTATCCGGCTGGATCCGGCTCATTGTCAGCTGTAGCCTAGCGTTGACATCGAATCCCAAGGTCCGAAAGTTGGTATCAGTCTCGAGTCGCTTGGGATGCCGCAGCTTGACGCATACCGACGTCCCAAGACATCAGAGCTTTATGTTCTCGTGAATTCGACCATTCAGCTCGCTGAAGTCACATACGGTTGTCTCTGCGCTCTTCTTGTTCAAAAAAAAGACCATCATATCCGTTGCATAGACCCGGGACATTTGGCCGTTGCGTAGTTGGACAACAGCTAGGGCTTGGTGAGACATTAGTCGATAAAGTTGGCGTGCGGCTGAGGACTTTATATCCAGCTCGATCTAGAACCTCTGGAACCTGATCGGAAAAGACTCGAATTTGGTCGGAAAAGACTCGAATTTGGTCTTGAGAATCGGAATTGAGTTGTTCAAACAGAAACTTCCCTTCATACGCCTAGGCCCTCGATGAGCGGAACATTCCCTTGGCTGTTGGAAGACAGCCTACGCTGGATAGGTCAAAGAGCAGTATTTGGAGGGCCCCAGTCCGATTGCTCTCATTTAGAATCTTATTCCTTAGTGCTCATGAGTCCTGTTTGCAAAATCGGTGCCCATTTCAATTACAACTCGTCTGCAATGGAGGCAGCTAGACAGATGTCTTCTTGACCCACGAGGTGGGTATCATCCTTGAGGCCCCATACCGCAGCAAATAGTAGTGCATTTTACTCTCAGTGATTAGCTGAAAACTCTCAGTATCAACAATGTGCATAAATAACTTCATCCAGAAAGCCTAGTGTTATGGCAATGGTCACAAGTGAGAACGTCACGGCCCTGGATTTGGCCGAACCTAAGTCTCCTTGAGGTATTGTTTCGATCACGCCATGGCACTAGTCTCGATAAATGTCGTTGCATACCACCTACGTTCATCCAGCTTCTCCTTGAAAGTCCGTTTGGATTTGTGCTTGCGTGCTTTTACGTTCATGGACTTGAGGACCGCCGCTCAAATCTTTCACTATGTTCTAAGATAGTAGATGAAATATCTTTTTCTGAATACCTAGGGTAGTCTAATGATTGAGAAAGAACCCATCTTTGCCGATTTGGTCCTCCTTTTCCATAATACAAGTGCTTGTCCCCGTGTAGTAAGCATGACCACTTACTTGAACCTCAACTCCCTTCATAGTAGAGCCATCCCTGCAAGGAACGTCCACTTGGCGCATAGTCTTCCCAACGAACCCATGTTCTCTGCCATGCTTCTTGGTCAAGATCGAGTGGTATGTCCATGACCGTCCAATTCCAAGCTCGTCCTTGAAATATTTGATAGTATTTCGCGCAGCTACCACACTCCCTGTGGGTGACCTGTCCAAATGCTGGTCACCAAATAGATAGAACCCTGTCTCTGCACCATCCGTACCCTCTGCGGGAGACCCTACATCTTTATCTTCGACCATGACGCCAAAGACGAGATTGTCGTTCTCATTGGGTGTTTTCATTAACGATTTCACCTGCGCTGAGTTGTTCAACGCAGCTTTGAGCTGTTTAGTCGCGATATCGAGGCCGTAGAAATCAACGACTCCCGTGAAAGTGCCGGCTGGAAAGCCCAGCTCCGCGAGCTCGATATGACAGCTCACAGCGCTTGCGTATGCAAGTGATACCATGACACTGAAGCGGCCTTTGAGTTCTGGCCAACGGTACTTCTCGGGGATTTCAACGATGAGATTCGTGGCCAATGCGAAAGCGGGAATAGCAAGGAAGCTAACAGAACGCTCCGGATCTGAACGAGTGCCACCATCGATTGTGGGGACGTCGCTCTCTACTAGACCACCTGGTGTATGCAAAACGACCCGTACAGTCTTGGTTTCCGCTGTATATACGAGCTCGTCGCGTCTTGGAAAGACGGTCGTATCATGAATGTCAACAAGAAGGCGACACACGGCAATCGTAGCGTGGCCGCACATGTTGCTATATCCTTCACCATGAAGAAAGAGTACACCCATGTGTGCGTCTCCTGACGCTGTGCGTTCAGTCTCTGATCGAAGCACGGCTCCGTACATGCCCGAATGTCCCCTCGGTTCCAGCAAAAGGCGCTCGCGAATATGGTCATGGTGTTTCTTCGCTTGTGTTCTCTGCTCAAGCAGGCTTCCCGAGAGCGGCGGGTACCCGTTGGTAACGATTCTGGTTGGCATTCCCGCAGTGTGCATGTCCACACACGAGAGTGGCTCGTGGTCAGGACTGTAGAAGTGCATGGGGAGTGCCATAGCGTCTATCAGACTACGATTCTGTTAGTATGGCATCACCTCATGATGTGTGGACGTTGGCACTTGCAGATTATGTGTAGTAGAGCGTCGTGAAGATTGGAGGATATGAATGTGTCGGACTAGCAAAGTTCATCCACGGCAATGACCTTAACAAAGACGACAGCTTTCGATAGTAGCAAAGGGACTTTTTTCATGAGAGATTCAACTGAAAGGCACTCTGACAGAGAAGGTTTTGACGGCTGGGAAGTTGATTATGAAAGTTAGATTCAAAGAAGAGGATCTCCGTCAGCCTCCCTGGGCCCACTCTACAATAAATGCCGCAGGTATGAGGTGCGTGGATACACTTTAGATTCCATTATATTGGTCATGCACTCTTCGCTTTACGGGAAAATAGCTTCAAATGATAAAATCAGCACTGAATCCAAGTTATGCATTAGGGTTATTATCCAGTAAAGACCTTCAAATTACTAGTCCATCACAGCATCCATGTTCTACCGAGAAAGATACCTCCCTATCATTCCAAGTTTCCTTTTTGCTCACAAGCCTTTTCTACCTTCGGCAAATTAACATCCCAGGGCCAACGACATATCATTGTGATTCGTACTTTAAAGTTCTCCCGCATGGCGTAATATCAGCACCTCTACACTGTCCGAAGCCCAGCAATCGACTCTCAGTTGAGGCCTACTCCCGATGCCGCGAGTGTGGCGTAGAACAACTTTGTTCTTCCCATGATGATCATCCGCCCATCCCCGGCAAATTGGAAGTTGGCCGCGTTGATTCCCGTGTAGATCTTCCCGATGAGCTTTCCTGAAGGGTTCCAGACGTGCACGCCGTCTCCACAGCCAGCGTACACGTTGCCTTTCGAATCACAGTGAATGCCTGTGTTTAACACAGTTTAGAGACAGTCAAGCCAAGGTGATTAAGATTGGGGTTGTTCCTGTCTTTTACAGGTGCACGACGGGGCCAAACTTACCGTCGGGAAGACGGGCCGCAACGTACGCAAACGTCTTGCGGTTCTCCCATGTACCGTCCTCTTCCACATCGAAGCGATAACTAGTAAAGATGATGAGCACCGGTCCATAGATTTTGTTTGATATGGCAGGGCGTGATGTCATGATGAATGACTTACATCGAAGCGGGCCGGGTAAAGTTCAACCCGAACAATCCGTTGCTGAGACCAGTGTCTGTAACATAGGCATAAGAGCCATCAGGTGAGAATGTAAGGCCTATCAATCATGTTTATCAGTAAGGAACATCAAGAATGCTTGATACCTTTCCATCAGTCAAGTACACTCACCATTCGGGGATACGAAGCCATCAGCAACCACAGTCAAAGCACCCGTCGCCTCATTCAAACGATATACTTGGTTTGGGAAGCCAGGCTGGGGGCGGAAATACTGCCAGTAGCCGTACATGGTATCGGTGAAGTAAATATCCCCGTTGCGAGGGTTGATAGAGACATCGTTGAGAGAGTTGAACTGCCTGCCGAAATAATTGTTCACAAGAGCTAGGATCTGTCAGCAAGATACAATGACGGCAAATTTTGGTGGGCAAGTGCCTTACCTGTCGTGTTGTAGGGCTCCTCGGGGTTCATGAGGTAGAGGGTGGAGGGAATGTTGTCGCCCTGGCCTTCACCTGCAAAGATGATCTGGCCCTTGTAGTTTGTACCGCCTATTTCTTTGTGAGTTCATTTATTTATACTTCAATTGACTGAAGCTTACCATTTGGGTTGATGACCTGAGGCGTGGATGGAACCACAGTGATCTTGACTTCCCTCTCCGTGTGGGAGCCATTCCTCATGGCGTCGGCCTCCGCCAGGGAAATTTTCTGAATGACGGATGACTTCTTCAGGCCAGTTCCGGCTGCAGGATCACCGGCATTTTGAACAAAGAACACTTCTTCAGTCGGCGGATACCTTGGCATGTGGGGTTAGATCAGTTCGTCAAACACGGACAGTCAACTCACCAAACAACGGCTTCGTGGAAAATGGGATCGGTGTCTGATGTGGCGATCAATGTCAAGCTCGGGTCGCTTCCGATAATATCGTAGAATTCCGGATCGTATACGTGAAAGGGCCGGTCAGTAAGGGATTTGTGGGTGACCCCAGGCCAGAGAAACACCTAGTCCTTGTAAGTTCTTGCGGCCTATAGACATCCGAACCCGCTTCCGCTGCAGATTATACCGTAGTAGCGTTGGCCTCACTGGGAGGCGAGACTTTTTCCAAAACATTGAAGCTCTTTTGGTCAATTATCTGAGCCTTGTCTGGCAAGGGTCTCACTGCGGCGGACGAGAACTTTGCGTCGACATCACGGAGGAGGCCAAGGCCTATGGGGATAAGGATGCTGAGGGCAACCGCTGAGATGGCCATGATAGTAACGGTGAGATATCGCGGCTTTCTATCCGACGAGTCAGGGACTTTGGCTCCTCAACACCGGGTTCGAGTCGATCTTTATACCTTGCATCTCGGCTCCTTGATGTCCGTCTACCCCGCTGGCGTGGGACATTATTGTCTCTGGCGGGCCTGCTGGGTGACATCGGGAGGCGGGCTTGTGTGACCTTCGGGTAAAACGCAAAGTCTTGGGTATAGAGGATCTCTTACGTCCCTTGGTCGCTGTCGTCATCAACACTTACCGGTCCGGAGATCACTTGTCGACTGGGTCAAGACTTGCTGAACCCTGGGGAATGCGGAGAGAGAGAGAGCGGGGGTTGGCGCAGATGCGGGGAAGTCAGCGGTGATGAGGTCGACAACTGAGATCTACAATTTCCCCAGCTCATTGTGTCCTTGTTATAAATTGAAATCTACAAATGTATTTACTCGACCTTTTGCTCTTTACTCAACGCTGAATTGACGAATTTTCTACGTTGATCTCCGGCCCTCTACATGCTATTCTTCGACTATCTTCTCAGTGGGCGTTCAAAGCATCATGGACCTAACAGGCTCTCTACGCTAAGTCATGTTGGGAAAGCAAAGCCACGCCGGGATCGGATAAGTTTTCATTTCTCTGTGCGGCCGGTATCGGAAAAGTAGGTTGGGACCGGAAAACAAACTGAATCAAGCACCTCAAAAAGGTCCATTCTTGACACAGTTCCTTGCGATGTCGTATCAATATATGTATGTCTTGTCTTGAGACGTGCTATTATCTTATCATCAAATACAGGTGCAACCGCGGTTCAAACTGCAAGTTACACCCTCTCGTATTTATAGCACAGCCGAGACATTGGATCTAGGTAGCCTTATGTCACGGATTACTGGTGGCTGGACTGCACCCGATCGTGATACCTCCCTTGGCTACACTATTGACTCTGATCTGTGTCCCTCGGGATAACAGTCCCAGTAGGTCACAATGCAGTGTCAATTCCGCTAGTTAAACTACGATAATTTCCCGAAAGATGATCGCGATTAAGCTTAGCAATGTCAAATGCGACCCCTCCTTACTCCGGAGTAAGAACTTTAGATTCATGAAAGGTCAGTGCCAGCGAGAAGATAATACCCACCACACTTTCAATGTAGCTCCTCTTGCGATGTATGAGTCCAACTGTTTGCACATGTATCGCTCAATATGAACCTCAATGATCTGTTACTAAACCAAGGTTATTGTTCGATCGTCCCAAGACTCCAACAAACATTCTGTTGCGTCGAGGTTGAGATAACCAACTCTCTGGTAGATATTTTCGGCTTCTTCATCCACAGGTCGGATTACTAAACCCTCATGCAAACTTTCATACTCGCCTTCGTCACTTTGCCTATTGCTGAGTACAAGCAGGGCAAGATATTCCTGCTCGGAGTACTGGTCCTCATCGATGTCAAATTCAGTTCCGTTGTTCCCCCTAGTCAGAATTGTTAATAGATATTTCTTGTTGCTAGTCGTCTTGAGAAGAACTGTGCTGCGACTGTTGAGCTGAAGTTGTCGCTCTTCATCTCCACTAGGGTCATCGAAAGCGGCGGCCCCAATCCCACCATCTAAATAGCCAGCCTCCACAACCTGACGGCTGCGAACCAATGGGAAGGTGAGGCCTTTGACTACAAGGCGGGCAGCTTTAACTTCTCCAAAAGGGTTGCTTCTGTTGCAGTGCGTTATACTGAAATCAATCAACTGAAGGTCGGATGGACTTGGTGATGTTGCATCACTTTCTGTTGTTGGTGCTGTTTCGTCGCTTTCATACAATAATATTCGCTGATTTGTGGTGACCCATGACCAAGACGGTCCTTGATATGACTTTGCATGCTCGCAGTAGCGCAGTTCAGGCTGCCAAAGTAAACCTTGCTTGAAATCCGAACTCCAAACTCCAGCAAGATAATCCCCAAGAAATGGATGGAAGCGTTGTGCTAAGCCTGAAAAGGCAGGAAGCTTGTCAGAGCCAAATGTTAGACTCCTTCGACTGTAGGCCAGAACTAGTCGGTAATACTCGTCAAGCATTCTTTCTCTCTCTGGCGATTGAAAAGGAGCTGGCTCGAGAACACGAGAAGAGAGTCCTGGGAGGGTGCAGTGTGTACTGTCGGCAGTTTTTCTTCCCATTGGAGTGCCATCAGCTGTTTTAAAACCCTCCGGGCATCTCCAAAATATTTGTTTTGTCCCGAAGAATAGGTGCCTCGGAGGAAGGATGTACTCTTGCAAGGTCCATCCACGGGAGGAGAGCGGGCAGTGGTAATAGAGGCTCAGGAAATCTTCTTCGGCGAAGTCTTGCCTCTCGACCCTGACTTCGGTAAATTGACCGTCGTCCTGGAAGACTCTTATATGGACTGGCTTTGGATTGTTGGAGATGGTGGAGGGAGGACTTAGAATCCCGGCTGTGCTTCCTTTAGACACCAAGGCAGATATCGTCAGAGTGGACTGTTGATAGATTTGACCCATATTCTTCGACTCTTGTTCCCAATCTTGCTGTGAGTTCTGGATAATGCATAAAGAGTCAATCCACAGATATCGAATACCGAGCTCTCGAGTAATTTTAATGGAATCCTGAAAGTTGAGCGGCAAGGCGGAATAGGGCAAAGCGTTTTGGAAAGCCGATAGAGATTCCGTGGTAAGGAGAGGAGAGATCTTTCCACCCCAGCAATGACTCAGTGCAACATATTTGGCTCTCTTTCCTTGAGAGACAAACAGACGCAGACCCTCAGAGCTTTCAACATCGATGACTCGGGTTGGTAGCTCGGGTATATCGTTAGGACACCCCAGGTGAGTTGTGGAGCACTCGGCAAGCCAGCTCCTAGCGATATCGAAGTTGGCTTGGGAACCCAGGGCAGGGTCGATATCTTTGCGACCAATCCGAAAGGCTCCTACGGTAATAGATCGATCTGAGAAACTGTTAGACATGCAGAGTTCCATAGTCCAAAGGCAACATACCTCGAGGTGTGCTGAGTCTCAGGTGAAGAGTTGGGAACCCTTGCGCGCCTTTCTCGGGAACTACTCGGGCATATTCCCTGAGCCCAACTTGAACAAGCAGGGTATCAAAGACTTTCACCAATTCGAAAGGCTCGTCGGGCCAAATATGGTCAGTGCTAATAGCAATTTTGACATCTGAATCATCGAGAGCCATCGCTGCCGCGTACATGGAGGTATCGGGATCACACGCTGGACCTTCCCATTGTATCGGCCAGAAGCGGCCTTTCGGCGTTCCTTTGAAACAGTCTAATATCAACTGGCAAAAGTCGCATCCGTCGCCAGCTGCCTGTTCAAGATTTCTGAAAGAGCGGTGATGTGGGTAAAAGCCATGTTGGGGAAATGTCGAGGCTCGGGACTCTCTATTTATGAGGCCAACCAGATGACTCAGAAACAGTCCGGCGCAGTATTGACACCGGGCTACCATTCTGGCGCAAGTTTGAACGTAGACTTCGAGAACACCCGCGCCTAATTGCTGAGTTTGTGATATTTGAAGTCTGAGTGGACTGCGCCAAGACTAAGCAGTGATGCCCAACCCCACCTTTCAAGTCTGAGTGGCAGTCAGCCTCAGCTTACTGTAGGAACGGAAAGGAAATTGATAAGGTCGGGATTTGTCTCTGAGTTTCCTGCTATCCTTTGCTCACGCGTAACATCCGCCTTAGTCTTTTCAATACTCTTTCAATATGAGAGGCCACCCTTGGAGCACGACAGTGTTAAGTTCCATGCTTTTTTACTGATAGGATTGTAACCCCTCCATCCCTCATCGTTTCCAAACTGAAATTGGCTTGGGTCACCTTGTCGTTCCCATGGCAGCCCAAGTGCAAAATGTCCGGTGAGTCCTCCATAGACCGCTTGATCGCTGCTCAAGAGAAATGCATCGAAAGCATCAACCCAGATGGCACATTGTTCACCACAGAAAATTTGAAAGTGAAAGTTAGATTTTAATCTTTTATTTGTCGCTTTTATAAATTAAAATTATGTCTTATCTGTCTCTGCAATACAGGACCAAATCGTTCCCGAAAGACTTTAAGGAAGGGCAGCAGGAGCGTAAGCCTGGTCAGGCTTGACAACCTTGCCGCCAGCCAGTTGCTTATCAGTGTAAGAAGGATAGATGATCTGCTTCTTGCTGCTGACAACAGACATGGTGGTAAAGCCCTTGTCGGCGCCGAACTGGCCGCTCCAGTTGGAGGTGACAGTGAAGGTGTCGCACTTGGAAGGTCCGCCGTTGGCCTTCGAGGCAGTCTTGCCCTTGATGACGTACTTGCAGGCGGTGGCAGCGCCGCTGCCGGTGTTGATCTTGAAGTTCCAGGTGCAGGTGGTGTCGGGCTTGTCGCAGACGCGGTTGAGGCCCTGGATCGTCCACTGGGGAGTGGCAGTCATCATTGAGACGGAGTCAGTGGCAGGGGCGGGAGCAGCCATGGCGCCGGTGGCGGAGAGGAGCGCGATGAAGGCAGCGGTGAACTTCATTTTGGCGGTTGGTGGGTAAGACTGTGTAGATGTGAGTGTTTTGTTCGGCTGAGTTGTGACCGAGACTGGATACTAACCTGGGTGTTTAAGAGTCAAAGGGATGTGATGTTTTAAGGTTGTGAATGTGGTTGAGGCTGATGAGATGTGATGGAATGTGAGTGATGATGAAAATGACTGTCGGTTGTCCCAAGAGTCTTCTTATGTACTTGCCATCCAAGATGGTTCACATGTATTATTAGAACATGACTTCATCGCACGGGTCGTCGGCCGTGCATTTCGTCAAAGCTCGATCCAACTGTCACCTCGCTCTCGCCGTCTTCGACCCGCAATCTAGGCGGTCACAAAGTTTAGTCAATGACATGACAAGGAATCCCCTTCAAGCAATGCATCATGGTGACAGTAAAGCTCGGGCATCTAAGCACAAGCACATGAGGAGATGGGTGAAAATAATTCTGTCAGCTGGAACTCTAGCGTGTTCGAGGCCGTGAAAAAAAAGTCCTTGCTCCCGAAATTCCACCTTTAACTTAAGAGAGTTTAGCAGTGATCGCTGCCGAACCAATCATGAGCCTCATCTATTTTTGTGCGTCTCCTCGGGCATCTCATCCGTGCCGAAATGATGCCCAAAATAGTTAAAGGCATGGCCCTACCCGGCCGATACGAGCTAATGGAAACTATTACCTCGTATCCTCCACGTGAACGACTTTCTGTGTCTTTGACCACCTCGTAATCGAACCAGCCATTGGCGATCTAAATGATACTATAGTGCTTTTGTCAATGCTTTCTGTTGAGCTAGACTGAATGTTGAATCTCGCGCTCCCAATGCACCACGTAGGCGGTTATGCGGCACGTCAACTTCGCCGAGCAATGTCCAAATCAGGCATTGAGCATGAAACGTATCCCTGGCGAGCTAACGATGCAGATAATGTCTTAAATGACGGAGCTGCTGCTGGTTCTTAATTGACAGTTACATCATCTAGAGGCAGCATTGTGATGACAGAACTGTGCAATGCGTCGAGAAAGCTGTCTGGCTGTGGTGATTGAGAACCGCTTGATCCTAGTAACAATGCACTCTATTCAACCTTGAGACATCCACGTCGCATAATTTCTAAACTCGTTTAGAAATCTCATAGGCTAAATTTTCTTTATAAGGCCTGCTCGAATTCAATCGCATTGAAGTTGGAATAATTCACACCCATTCCTGGCCACTTTTTCCAGCACGACCCAGAGCGACCCTCATCGAAGCTTATCGTCAAGGAAAACGGTTTTACGATTATAATTTGTATTCCCGCGAATTGGTCTTTTGTCCGATTTATTTGTCGTGGATCTGGGCAGTATTTTTCCAGAATTCCATAGTGTAATTACTACCACCTGATACATTCGGAGATCACTGGGTGCAAACAATGGCGGTAGTGTTCAAGATACTTTCGCTCACAGCTCGTACAAAGATCTCGCCTGGTACATCAAGAATGATAGTGGATCGGGGATGGGAAGGAAACGATGGCCACCAAGCTGGGACTATTTTTCCGGAGTATGGTGAGAAAGCCTAGTTTATTTCTTAATAGATATAGAAATATAGATGCAAAGAAAGAATAAATATGCGAAGTAGGTGGTGCGTAGCAAATCGGGGAGACTACGCCGTTAGGGGATGGTGTAGGGTAGGTGTAGTCGTGAGAAACCAGGAATCTCCAAGTCGTCGCCCCCTGGGTGGTAAATGGTGATCCTTATATATATGGATTGATGCTCACAAAAGAAGGAAAAACGTGTCACCTAGAAATGTGAGGTTCTTAAGAGTATTGAGGGCTGCACGTCAGGGATGCAGCAAGCAGGTGAACCTTGTAATAAACCTTAAGAGAGCCAATGACGCGATATTTTCACATTGATGAGCGACCAGACCTCAGGAGCATCTCTCAATGTGAATTTTCTTGCATAGACCAAGCCACAAAAGGGTTCAACAGGCATATGTGAACGTTGCATCTCCGTACTATCACTCTGGCGCGATGAGATGACGAGTTCTCGAATATAGGAGCAGGCTGAAAAAAGTGATGAATAACGCATGGATTGAACCTTCAATTCATGTGTGGAAACAGTCGCAGTAGATGTGCTGGTTCAAAACAGTGCATAAACACCACGGAATGAAGATGGATACAGTAGCACAAGTTCAGGCGGGGGATTACCAGAGGCGGAGCCGGAGATTAGCAAAAACAGCCGTAAATCCGTAGAAGCGCGAGCATCAGTGTGGGGTTTCAGTTGAATTGACTTTGCGGGTTAGTCGGATTCGCTTATACTTGGCAGCTGCATTGGTACGCTGAGCTGACTGTCTCGTCTTTAGGCCTAATGACTTTCATGTAAGACAACGACTCACAGTAATAGCGAGGGATTGCTCCGCAACGCGACCTCTTACTGGCATACTGGCAGTAATAAAAAGACAAAGACCGGCTCGGCTTGCTCGAGAACCCAAAGCCTGGTAATGAGAGGGCGTCGAGGTTGTCCCAATAGCACCTAGCTGTCAGCCTCCTCCAGGACAGTGAGGGGAAACGCCTCAATAGTGATGACAAAAGCGGATATTCTCGTTACCACTTGCAGGCATAGCCCCGGCTACTCGGTCGATCATTCGTCGCGGCTATGCTGAGGCGTCAGTCCTAGGCGCTAAAGGTGCCATCGCCGTCATCATTAGAGGCACCACGCAGGAAGACATCGCCGGCTTGGCCACGTCAGATCAGCTGTGGCACCGCCGACTGTAGCTGCTAATAGCTGGTAGTGCCTCGGATCCGGATATTTCGGCTGAGCCCCAGTTGTCGTCATGGAGACTACCAGTCTAACGCGGGAAATATAGTCCTGCTTTTCCCACCTGGGCGTTGTTTGTCTGTATCCTCTCATACCTCACTAACTTGTCTATCATTGTCAACATGACTCTTCATCGCGTGCTGGCTCTTGTGAGTCTCTGGCTTGGAATTGTCTCAGCAGCCCAGTCGCGTCTCCTCCCGCCGAGCAAAGACCCGTGGTACTCAGCACCGCATGGGTACGAGAACACAGAACCCGGCACCGTCCTCCGTGTACGACCTGCGCCGGGCAACTTGACCGACATCGTCGGCAACAGCTCCGCTACGTACAACATCCTCTTCCGCACAACCAGCAGCCAGTACAAGCCCACCTGGGCCGTAACGACGCTGCTTGTACCAGAGCTGGGACCCAACAGTACTGCCGCTACTGTCTTCGCCGAGTCCGCTCTGCTGTCGTACCAAGTCCCGTACGACTCTGCCGATGTCGACGCAAGCCCCAGCTACAGCCTGTACACCACCGATGCCAGTGACCCTTACGGCGCTGCTTTGGGGCTGGGACTCTTCGTCTCGATTCCGGACTATGAAGGGCCGCTGGCTTCGTTCACTGCGGGTGTCATCTCGGGACATGCCACGCTCGACTCTGTCCGTGCCGTGCTCTCACTGGGTCTCGGCCTCAACTTGACCGCACCCCGTGTCGCGCTCTGGGGATACTCCGGCGGTGCGCTCGCGAGTGAATGGGCGTCTGAACTGGCCGTGCAGTACGCGCCAGAACTATCAGGCGTCATCCTGGGCGCAGCGCTGGGTGGTTTGACACCCAACGTCTCCAGCGTTTTCGAGTCCATCTCAGGCTCAGACGCAGCAGGTCTCGCACCAAGTGCCATCTTGGGACTCACAAGCCAGTATCCCGAGGTTCAGAAGTACCTGCTCAAGCAACTCAAGACAGAAGGACCGTACAACAAAACCGGCTTCCTGGCAGCCAAGGACTACACTGTAGTCGAGGCCGGCTACGCTTACGCTGGAGAGGACATCTCCGACTACTTCAAGAAGGGTGCTGCCACCTTCCGTGACCCCAAGCTTCTGGCACTCATCAACCGAGATGGTATCATGGGTTACCACGGCGTGCCCCAATGGCCTCTATTCGTGTACAAGGCCATCAACGATGAGATCAGCAAGGTTGCTGACACGGATGCTCTTGTCAAGAGATACTGCGAAGTCGGTGCAAATATCTTGTACGAGAGAAACTCCAAGGGCACGCACGCCGAAGAAGCGTATTATAGCCTCGGAGCAGCTGTACAATGGTTGGCCGCCATCTTGACGGGCTCGTATGTTGAATTTTATAAGGCATCGGGGTGTACCGTCCGGAACGTCACCAGGAACGACACCTCGAGCCCGCTGATGAAGCGCGATGTGCCAAATGGAGTCTTCACCTTGTGGTAAAATTATTGAACAGTAATATGAGAGAGTCCGGGGAAATATGACGAGGATTGTCAAAATCCATCCTGAAACAAGAACCAGTCGAGGGTTGAGGGAATAATGATGGGTTTAATGATAATTCCAGAGCCTCATTATTGAATGAGGCGTTACGGTGCTGTACATACTAAATTTTTACATTTTGGTTTTGCAATTGAGGTCAATCCTAGGTACAACATCGTATACAATCCGTGACTGGAATCCCCTGGATATAGTCTATATTGTTGAATATAAGTCTCAATTGCATTCTGGGGTGTAACCCTTTTTGTTTTAATATATATGGCGTCTGTGATAACATCAAAGCCGTACCTGCATTAAGTAATTAAGCCATGAGGACTTAGGCAATTAGTGAAGGTTCCTGATTTATCGTTGACCGACGATCTGTCGACATTCATTCTAATCCTTGATCATTAAATAAGAACCGGAGGTATCTGAAATGCTGCTCAAAGACATAGACAGTTAATTTCCACTGGATTTCGCAGAAAATGTTGAATGATCGCTTCTCAGTGTGAATTATGGCTGTCTCCAACTCCTAATTTATTAACACTAGGGTGACCTAAAGGAGAGGTGAATCTATTGACGACGTTCATTTAGTTCTCAAACACCTCAACCCAAGACTTTTATTGGGAATGAAGAGTATCATCGATGAGCTAAGAATAATGCAATGCCGGATTTATCATTGAAAGTATTTTTTGTGTTGGATAGGAGACACTAACCTGCTATTGAAGAGGCGCAGAGACATAGGTAGCCATCCCATTTCCTCCCATCACTAGTCTGTTCAGGTACTCAGCAGCTATCCTCATCCTTCATGTCACAACGAATACCAGGAAGCTAATTAAGCACAACAGCCAACTTGCTCAGGTCATCGCTCGGGTGTGAAGATTGTGTCACATCCATCTCAGCGAATCCTACTTACCTGGCCAGGAGTGGGCTTAGACTGATAACCACATTGAGACGACATCAAAGGAACCAGCAGTAGTAGTGGCAACAAATCTGAAATTGTCATTCTAGATAATTATTACATCTATCTGCAGGAACTGTCGGCTGAGAAACGAATACACAAGGCCCCCTCCTCAGTATGAACACTCTATCTGGAGTACCGCGTCAGGGTCTGCGCAGGCCTCGTGACAGATACTTCTATCCCATCATCCTTCTGCGATGAAGCAACACGAACCATTTCGCAAGCAAATTCGTCAGACCGGCCCTCACCGTTGATGTTGAAGTTGTGGGTGCTCGAATCATTGTCCGATTTTCCGGAATCAGTCACAGTTCGAAAAGCGCGGACAAACCAGGGCTTCCTCCCGGGACCCTTCCACGTCCAGTACTCCTTGAGATCGTATTCTTGGGGCTCCAGCCTGCCGCCGGAGAGGCGTACGGTTATGGCGACCAGTCCATTGATACATGCGTATAGAAACATGCCACTGCGCAAGTTAGAACGAATATCTTCGCGGGATCGTGTGACTTACGCGATGAGCCCATAAGCGACGCTGTATGAAAAGGGCACGAAGGCAATGACGGCGAACGACGGAAGAGTGTCGCCAATGTATCGCCAGTTAACCTGAGTTATCTGCCGGGCCATCATGCATCCAACCTAGAAATTATGTGAGACTCTGCGGCATGAATTGGACATTTTAGAGAACTTACCAAAATCAGGGTTGGACCAGTTGCCCAAGGTGGAATAGAGGCAAAGATGGGCACGAAGAAGACAGAGACGAGGAAGCCAATGCCCGTCACCATGGCCGTAAGTCCCGTGAGACCTCCCTCGGCAATACCTGCACCGCTTTCGATAAAGGCCGTAACAGGCGAGCAGCCGAACAGAGCGCTGATGGAGATGCATACGGCGTCGCAGCAGTACGCAATCGTCGACCGGGGGAAATCGCCGTCTTCGGGGTCAACCACGCCGCAGAACCGGACCATCGAGTACAGCGTCGCCGTGGCGTCGATGATGTCGACGTAGAGAAAGGTAAACAGCGCCAGCGCGAACTGTGTCCCGTTCTTCCCGACGTCCCAGTCCAGTGCGCTCAGGGTGTGCTTGATAGGGTGGAAGGATATGACGTTTCGGAACAATTCGAAGCGCGAGTCTCCTTCGTCGGTGTGGGGGAAGTAGGTAATGGCCGTGTTGCGTCTTGGCTAACGGTTAGTGAAGGGTTCTTTGCGCTGGAGGAGCGGGGATGTCTTACGGCCAGGAGATAATAGAGACAAAGGCAATGCCGATGACGAAGGCGTACTTGACTCGAAATGCCATGAGGTACGCGGTGAAGATGCCTCCAGCGAAGATACCAGCCCAGAGCTGTTGTTGTGGTTAGTGCCAGGATATCAATGAATAGGTGTCTGACATACCTTGGGACTCGACATGAGCCCTCCATCACACATCTGAGTCTCAGCGTTGATCATCTCGACTGGGCATCCAGCTATCGTCATCGGCGTCGCCTTCCAGCCACCCGTAATGGCACCAATACCAGCCGAGTACGACAAGCCGATCTCAGTCAGGAAAAGCCCAATACCAACACCAGTAGCCGTCTTGATAGTAGCAGGAATAATCTTGACCAGCCACTGTCGCATACCAGTCAAGGCCAGGAAGACAAAGATGAGACCCTCGGTGAAGACGGCTGTAAGCGCAACTCCGTACGGGATACTACCCGACCCGTTGTAGCCGACGACTTGGAAAGCGAAGTAGGCGTTGAGGCCCATGCCAGGTCTGTGGCTGTCAGCGTTGTTTGTGGGCGGCCATGAACGCGGTACTTACGCGAGTGCGACTGGGAGGTTGGTGAACAGGCCGAAGACGAAGCTGGAGAGAGCTGCGATGGCAGCTGTCGCGGTGATGAGATCGCGTCTGACTTCTACAAAGATGTTAGTTTTTCCACCAACGTGCAGTCGCTGGATGATGTGGTTACCTTCTTTGCAAGTAGCATAACTGGCAATATCGTCGCACTTAATGCGGTCCTCCAGGTCACAGACACAGGGACCACCAGTTTGCGAAAGAATAGTAGCCTTCGACATGTTAGTGGGAGATACAACATATCAGGAGAACCACAGTACATTTACTGCGATGATGTATGCCATCGTCGCAAACGTCGTCGCGCCGGCGCGGATCTCGCCGAACAGGGACGAGCCGGGGATTTCCTTAGCCTAAGAACAGCCGTCAATACAATTTGGGAAGTTCAGGAATCGGAAATACTTACATGGCCACTCCCCTCGAGCCTGAAGAACCGGCCAAAGGTGCTGGATGAGACTCGTCGGTCGAACGTGTCGAGTGCGGTCGAAACACCGCGAGCTGTAGACTTGGCCATGGTTGCTTGGTAGTTTTCGGTAAGTTGGTGAAGAGGTGAGTGAGCTTCAAAATGCTGCTTCCAAAGGTCAACTTATGAAGTCTTGGACCCTGGATAATGGTCACAGGCAATCCAAGATGAAGGGAAAATTATGACAGAGATTTGCACCCGTCAAGGACAGGCCTGGTGTGCTCTCGCGCGATCGGACAAGGGAAATCGGCCGTTCCAGATCCTTGAAAGCCACAACCCGACAACACGGTATCAGAGCCTTTCGTCATACGGGGGTCATGAACCAGGGAGAAATCAACAGGTCGCAGGACGGTCAAAGCAACGGGAAGATCTGAGCCCAAGTCCAAGCGGGAGGACAGGGGATATGACAGCGAGGTCTTCAATCTTCGAACCTGGTGGACTAAGCCACGGAACGAAAGTCTCGAGTCTAGCTGGCGAATAGGTTCAGCCAAGCTCCCCCCGGATGCCGAGTAGCCATGGATCGCCTTCAGCTAGCCGCTGGGGATCGAGTAGTCTGGGCTGTCAAAAGCAACACGGAACCCATTAGTTCAGCCACGTTGCAGTACCTGACGCTTTCCCGGGAAGAGCATCGGGAAGAACAGCATGCTTTTCTTTCTTTGGCCTTCTTCCTTATCATTGATGCTTTCTCTCCATTTTTCCCTTGTTTCTTTTTCCTCCGATGTGGGAGAACCTCATCCCGATTTCGGTTCAGCCATTTTCAGCCATCATTTATCTAGCGTCCTCGCCGCCACGGTGAGGCGTGCTTCTGCCTGCGCGCGTGATGCATCATGGGAATTTCTTCCCTCAGGGATCCAGCCAGCGAGGGCGTTGCGGATGATTTGGTCCAATTTCAACAAAACTCCAAAAGACTGTAATTGTCGCAGCTCGGACAGCAAACGGTTTCACGTTGAGCTTCGCATTGCGGAATCAGGTGATAAGCACGAAGGTGTCTCCCCCCCCCCGCAAAGAGTCTAGATTCAGCCTCTGCTCTAACGCCCCGCCATCAGCTTGTTCCAGGCACGCCACTGGTTCTGGATTAGAGGAGTGGCTGCCGCAAACAATGCCTGGTGACCTGAATGTGCTTTGCCTTGTCTTGCTTTTCCTCGTCGATCCTTGCTTTATAGATGCTTCCAAACCGAGGACGGACTGTGAGGTCTGTAAATATCGGAACGGGAACCAAGTTCTCGGCAACACTGTAAACAACTGGATTAAACTGATAAATACGGTAAATGGTCATCATCGTCTTGGAGCCTAATGTGCCAAGAGTTGTAGCTTGAATCATCCTTCCACACCCCTTTCAGGAACACAAGGCATGTTCGCGACCTGATGGAGAGCTTGTGACTTGCTAATAAAGCCATCTCGCCCTCCAACCAAAGGACTCTTTTCTCCGCGTGAATCAACGGCAGCATCCAGCCCAGCATCGCGGCCAAACGACGCGTCCCTACGTCAGCACCCAACAATGGCGTCAATAGACCCAAGCCACGCAACCGCAGTGGTCTGAGGAAGCCCCGTGCAATGGTCCAGACAACGAATACAGCAAGCCAAGGCGTCAAACAACGTGAGCTTCAACCGCCGCGATTGGGTTACGGAGAAAAGCAGAGGCGAGTCTTGGCGCGTGCTTGTGGCAAACCCGAGACCGTGGTTACGCCCTACGGCGCTCAGCTTTATCCAGCTTTGACAGTTCTTGGCCCTCAGCCACGTTTTGGACAGGTTTTTCTGCGTGGTCTGGACGGGGACTGTATGCCATCTAGGTTCAGCCTCGCTGTCCCAGGAGTTTGGTCTCGCCAGCCATGTCTTCGTGTCACCGGGCGTTCCCCTGAGGCACAATCGAACAAGAAACGGCTGGGGCCGACAAGTCATATCTTCTTCTTCATCGTGTCCGCCCTGCGTCATTCTGCATGAGCTGAGTCTTTGCGATCCTCAACAAGTAATTATCTTTGAAACACAGGCCCTTCTCCCCAAGACCGCCGACTGCAAATCTTTTCCAGACACGGAAATCCCTGCGTAACTTACACATTGCACCTTGAATCCACTCTCCCCTGGCCTTTTCATCCGCCATGTGGGACGTCGTTTGGACCGATCCCGAGAAGATATCCCGACGAGAGCACCGTGAACGCAAAGCCACGAGGCCACCCCGCAGCAAGACAGCTTGCTCGTCAAGGTCCATCTTCAGTCGTGGCTCAACATCCTCTTTCGAAGGGCATCTCCACGCCGGTTTTGGCGGGCGTAGAGCTACTGAGGAAAGCATCTCGTCGCTATCGCCCACCTTGTCCGACACGCACACGTCGGTGACGGCTGCGGATTACGACTTGGAGAGCGACAGGTGCTCAAAGTCATCTGTGAGCGATGAGTCGACGCCTGTTATCGTGGCTCGCAGCCCTGACTCGGTCACCGATCACATTCTTCTTCCTAACCAGGGCGCAGAATGCACTGTAGGTTCGTGGCCTCGAGTGATGCTTGTGTTGGGTCTCACCTGTACCTGAATTGTGAACTAACCTTTCTCTAGCACAGATATACATCGATGATTCTAGAGTCAGCGACGAACCCGCAAGGCCAAAGACGCCCTCCTCGTTCTGGAATACTCCAGCTGTGGGGGTAGCCCTAGATGTTATTCAGACACTTAGCGACGGCTCGTTTATTGTCAGAAGCACCGAAGTTACAACGTCGCTCCTGACCGAGGACACTTCATTCGGCCTCTGTTCGGAAATCACCACTACCGCCAATGCAGATACCAAGTCCCTCAACCGCCAGCGGTCTGCGAGTACCAGGTATGTAGTACTCAAACCCAATAGTTGTCCATCTTTAACACAAGACAGTTCCAAATTGTCTTTACGGGCGCTTGGCGCCAAATCTCTAGGGAGGCCACCACCGCTACCTGTAACACCACGACGAGTGCCCTCATCAAACGGTTCACTGAGGTTAGACACTACGGACGGCTGGAAACCCCCAGAGGCATGGGCATGCAGTCCGACCACGGAATCATTTGTGACTGTGGAAGAGACCTTGGAAGAACAAAGTCCGTTGAGTTCAAGCTTCTCGATGGACCTCAACGTGATGCAGACAGAGGTGAGTCGCTTGGCGAGCGAGAGCAATCTCATTCGTCTGCTTCGGCTGAAGCAGGTTTGGCCAACTCTGAACAAGCCGAATTCATCAAAGATCCTGGAGCTGGAGAAGACGCAATGGATGCTTTCGGCGCTGTACAACATGGACTTCCCAGTGCACTTAGAGGAACGGCTGCGCAAATCTCAGAAGCGGTCTGCCGACGGGCCGAAAAAAGTCCTCGCACTTTACGAGACGCCAGGTAATAACAATCTACAACTTCTTTAACGTCGCACTCGATAATCCTTGTAACTAGCTACTGCATCTTATCTCGCAGCAGTGTATCACTATAAGCAGGTGTACCACTTATCCTCATCGCCACTATCACACGCGCTGTTCCCGAACATTCATCCTGTTCTAGTACCAGTGCGATCAACTTCGGCCTTTCCCGTGGCCTCGTCGTCTTTCGAAAGCGTCTACTCCTTGCATCTTCCCCTCTCAATGCCATCACAAGAGATTCCCGGTCTTCTGAGAAACATCCACCGATGTCTTAAGCCCGAGGGTGCGCTGCATTTAACGCTAATCGATCCCCTTCCAACCGCCAATTCGCTGGGGCCGCGACTACGAGCTTGGATCGAACACCACCTACTCCTGAACCTTGAAACCAACTTTCGGTGCATGAATCCGAGTAAACTCTTTCCCATCTGGCTGGAGGGTGCATCACTCCGTTTGGAAAGCGTCACTGGTGAGCCGAGCAAGTTCTTCGCTGTCCCTCGCGGTGAGAACCACTTAACTCCGGCAAAGATCGTGACCCAGTGCGAGGAGGATATCAAGCAAGAGCTGAGAAGCTTGGTAGGCCGGATGCTCTGGGTAGAGGTCTGGGGAGAGTATGTGACTTCTGATAGGTGGTGGTGGGAGGATCCAGAGATTGTGGAGGAATGCAACCAGTGGAAGACATTATGGGAGTGGCAATTAATAAGGGCCGTTAAAGAAATATAAGATGTCTTCAATCAACTTCGCTTCTAGATACCATTATTCGTATATACCTTTAATTTTATGACCTAACATACACCCTCTAATAAACCTGGTGTGTTCAAGCCTTTGCGATGTACGACACGAGGACTGGGCCACGGGTTAATTTTTGAGATGCTCTACAGGATTAATATGCAGGTTTCAGAAACATATTCCAGTGATGTTCCTTAACATCCGAATTTGATGGTCTTGCGTACAATAACGTCAACTATGGACTCTCTGAAGAGTATTTCAAGCCTTCATCTCATACACTCCTGCATCGGTATCCATTCTTACCGTCGAGTCCAGGGTGGCTCTGCTAGGCTGAGCCTATATCGCAGACAACCTATCTAAGGTATTGTGAGCAACGACATATGCACTAGTTAGTCGAAGTAATGAGACATCAAACTATCCAGACAACCTACAGTAAATCGATGCTCAGGTGCGTTGATGATAATCATATTCGAGATACCGACTGAAAGGAAGGGATTGAAACTGAGGCTTCAACTGGCTGTGAGTCTACCGCTAAAACAAGTTCCATGTACCAGCTTTTCGAAACCCTTAAAACTGTACTACGTAGCCCGCTTCCGACTTAGTTAAGAAAGACCCCAACAGTTACTGAACGGCTGTCTAGCTTTCTGTAGTCTGCGACACAAACTTCTAAACAATCGGGTTATAGAATCTCATCCGGTTTTCTGGATCCCACTTCTGCTTTAACTTCCTGAGCTTCTTCAACCTCCATTCGTCCCTTTCATACATAGCCCCAAGAGACTCAACGCCATGTGCATAATTCACATATGCACGCAACTGCTCTGGCTCCTCGCTTGCCTCCAACAAATGCCGCCTCAATCTCTCGCCATGTTCTTGAGCGACTACATCGAGCGATGCGTTGGGCTTATACATGATGTACGACGTGACCAGGATCTCGTCCTCACGATGCGGAAAGGACGACGCTTCCTCGTCCACGGCCTTGACACTGTGGGTCGAATAGCACTCCAGTAAGAAGAATGATCCGGCAAGCTCAGGAACGCGGTGGGAAGTCTCGGTGATCTCGTTGAAAACACTTCGCATAGCAGGCAAGTTGTATGTTTTAAGACCGATGGGATAACGAAGACCGGTCATGCCCTTGGCGCATCCGACGCTGTCGTCGCCCATCATGGTTAGTCCAGCTAATTCTAGTATAGGGACTGCACCCGCGTCGACGTTGAGTGGGCCGATATCGTGGAGGGGCTTTGCGTATTCTCGGGCCTTGTCAACAGGGCCATCATATATAACTGCGTACCAAATGATAGGCTGCGAAATCATTAGCTCAGATGGGTAAGGCATAAGAAGACAGGACATACTTGTTTGGGATCGATTTCTGGAATATTGACGATGTACATCCAATGCGTAAGCTCTGGAGGCTGACTTTTCATCATGTTATTTGTCAACTCCAGAACTTGCTCGAGTTTGTCGCCGAGAAAGATGAAGATGTCAGAAGACAACTCTGGCTTATTGACATCGTAGATGCGATATTGCCACTCGGTGACAATGCCGAAATAGTGTCCGGCTCCCCGCAAAGCCCAAAATAGATCAGGGTTCACCTCTTCGGACGCAGTCACAGCTTCGCCATTGGGGAGAACAACTCGTGCTGAGACGACTTGGTTGGACGCCAGGCCGTATTGCCCCTGGAGCCAGCCGTGGCCTCCACCAAGAACTGGGGCTGAGACACCAACACATTCCCAAATGCCGGTTACTGTGTAATGATGAGATGGCTAGCGTTGTCCGGATACGTTGATCAACTTACCAGTCTGTTTTCCGGCCGCCCATAGATGGCTGACTACCTTCTTCACGCTTGCGCCTCCGCCAATTGTCGCAGTCTTCTCATCGTTGGCTATATCAACTGTGTCTCTACCGCGGAGATCAATCACGACCATGTTCTTCGCAAGACCCAATGCTTCAGTCGCGCCATGGCCACCAGACCTAGCGAGAAAGGGCAGTCTATGCTCATTTGCGTATCGGACCTGTGAGCCTAACAGTCAATTAAGTCTGACACAGGCCATGCACCAGCCGTCTTACCGTCTCTTGGACGTCGCTCTCAGTGAATACGTGGACGACTACTCCCACGTCTGGCGCGTGCCACTCTCGCCATCGGCTGATGTAGTCGCCGAAGGAGGGCTCTCTTGGGAGTACGATTGATGCTTGAGGAGATAGCTTTGCTGACAGCTCTGGCCAGGACACCGGATTTTGGGTGGCCAAGAATCCGAGACAAAGATGGCTCAAGACCTTTTTAGGCGACGACGTTCTGTTCAGCACCCACGCCACGCCAGCCGCGATGACTTCCATTATTCCTCAACGTTATAGAAATACATGGAGCAAGTTCTTCTTATGTCAAGACGATATCCATAAATTCAATGCAGTGAAGATTCTTGTTCAAATCTGTCTAGCTGCTTGAAATGGGAAGCTCGACGCATGATGCGGAATTACTCCGCAGATTGTCCAGCGAGCTGACGTGAGACCACGCGTCGGTAGTGAGCCGAAAGCGGTAAGCAAGTGCCTGGTTTTCCCCAACTGAGGTTCTTAGCCCTCTAGCTCAAGATGACGGTGAAAATAGCTTCACTTGTGTTTTCTGTACTTGATGATGCTCGGTGTAGTTGGTTCATTCGCGCAAGTATGGATATATGTGCTGCACGGTGGGTATTCCTTGCGAGGTTACAAAGCGTTCCATCACAGTAATAAATAGAAGTATGATGAAGTCAATTTTGAAGCACCGGTGGCAAGGGTCTTCTGTGTGCTTAATCCTGGATTCAAGGTTGGGAGGGCTTACTTTCAATAGTCATCTTCTTCCGTGTGGTGCTATGGAGCTAACACCCTGCTTTGCTTCACCACGTGCGCAGAAATACTGTTCACTACTGGATATTCTTTTGGAGGTTGTAACCTAACATTCATCTGTAGTTGCAGACTATATGGCGATGGCGATGGTTACCCTGCTCGATTCTTGTGCCACCCATCATTGAACTTTTTTCCCTACGTGCCGCTTAGTTGAAGGCGTGCCATCTGTAATATTTGCCCGATGCTGTTGTTAAATATAGTCCAAACAGCAACCTCACTGTATCTCACATGCCTGAACTTTCAGACGGGATCCACTGGTATTCAGACAACGAGCTTGGTGCGACTGATAGGAAGGTAACTCACGGCCGCATGGCTGGGTCACTGGGCTATTAAATGCATTCATTCCTTCTCAATACTGCAGTCAACATTGACTCAACAGCTTACCAATACATGAAATGACTCTGTATTACAAATCAACCTGCTGAGCAATCATGTTTAGTACGCAGACTTGATGATACGCAACTGCTGGCCCATCTGTGGGGAAAGGCAACGAGGGCTTCGTTATAGGTTCTCGTAAGGCGTAGTCCGGTATTATGAGAGGTTGGCTATAAGATATGCTATCCCGTCGTGAAGACATTCCCGTATTTCAAGCGGTGATACTATGAACACCAATTAGCAGAAACACATTACTAAATGTCGTCTACCTCACCAACGTACCTTATTACTGCCGCCTCCGGTAACATCGGCAAACGGCTCGTTCCTCTTCTTCTTTCACAGCCCTCACCGCCCACGCTCGTCCTTCCTACCAACAACCCCGATCGCCTGGCATCGCAACTCAAAGCTGAAGCAGACAACCCTCGTGTCAAGATTATCCATGGCGACATCCAAGACCCAATCTTCCTTGAGTCCACATTTAAAACCCATCATGTAACGGCAGTAGCCTTATGTCTCACTGGCGAGAACGAGCTGATGGTGACGCTCAACTTCTTTGACGCGATGAAACGGGCTGGAACCGTCAAGCATCTTGTGTACATCTCTGCTTGCGGCGACTTCGATCTCGATGCGATTCGGTCGGGCACGCTCCACGACAACGCAACGGGTCATGTACTCGTCAAGCACATCCTTGAATCAAAACTGCGATATGGTTTATCGACACCACGTGGACAGCCAGGAGGATTTAGTTGGACGATCCTCGGACCGACTCTGTTCTTTAGCAACGACCTGCGCAGTAAGCAGAGCATCCTAAAGCAGGGCTTCTTCGATGAGCCTCTCGGGAGCAAAGGCGTCAGTAGGGTGGACCCTGGTGACATCGCACACGCCGCTTCCAATGCGCTGCAGGACGACGGAAAGGTGTGGGCCGGCAAGAAGGTCATGATTGGAAGCTTGGAGAGATATTCAAATGTCGCTGTGGCCAAGTTGTGGTCCGAGGCGCTTGGAACCGACGTCGTTCCTGCAAAGAGTGATGAGGATGGGCTTGCGGCCCTCGAAGAACTCTACAGGACGCGAGGGAATTCCATATATGGAAGAGACATGAGATTGATGTACGAATGGTTTGATTTGAATGGTTTCGGGATGACCGAGGCTGAGTTTCAGGATCAGGTCACATTGCTCGGGAGAGCGCCAGCAAGCTACGAACAGTTTGTTAGCAAGACTGCAAAGGAGTGGAAAGCCGAGTTGGCCTAGATAGAGCCGTGTTCTTTGGATGAATAACATGTCAGTCGAGCTGCCTGCTTTGACTATAGGGCGTGGGTGGATAATGTTGCAGAGCGTTGATTCATCTTGTGATTGCTGATAGTTGGTACTGGACCACTAGACAGGAGCAAAAAAAGAACTTTGGACCAGCGGAAATGATGTGAAGTTGAACCGTTGAAGTGAAGTATCTCTGATAATCTCAGAATGCTTGCTTGTGTATCGCCAGCCTCGAGGTTCATTGTAGATCAGCTGTTTATGTGCGTCCGTATTGTGCAGATTCAGGCAGTTTGACAAATTTGAGACGAAGTTGACTCGCAGCCGTGCCGTTTAGTATCACATTGTGACACAGCAGATGCCTTTTCCTTCGTGACTTCCACAAGCCATGTAATATGGGCTGAACTCGGACGTTTGTTTGCTAGCTGAGCCATTAACAATTAAACATGTCTTAAACTACCACTCAGTTTGCTACTTTGGGCGCCAGGGTCGCGTCGCTGTCTAATTCCCTCACAGCATTCCCCATCATGAATAGAGTTCCCTCGGCTCGGGCCATGGCGGCCGACCTAACCTCATGCATGGGCCTACAGTGTGATTGCGCCATTAATAGCAAAGGGCCCTGCAGGTGTCTCGCCCAACAATGCAGTACTGGGTACACGAAAGTTTCCACCAGCAGGGGGGGGATTCTGAAGTCGTGGATCTGCTCACGAACCAGCTCGTCCCATGAATCCGAACAGGGCTGTCATGGTATCAAAACCTGGCTCAGTGAATGGACTCGACGTCACCCCATAGCACATGGTATTGTTACAATTGTCTCGTAAGCATGATCTGTACAACCGGATCTTGGGTACATACATGCAACACGCCTCTTTCCTCTTCCCCCTTCGCTTAGTAGTTGGTGGGGAGAACTACGCTAATGTCAAAACCTACAGCGGCCTGGCCGCAATCATTCGTCGACCTGCCAACAACCATGCCTCTCCGTCTGCAGCATCTGCAGCAAGAAATTGTCTGGCTTGGCTCGTCACTTGGGCTGGTTCTCAAGGAAAGTATCGGGTCAGCTGCCACCCCGCTCCCGTGACGTATTTCCTTTTGCCTTTTGGTTTCTTTGTCTTGCCCCTCATTCTAAACAACGACTTCAACACCTCAGGATGTTGGTCCCAATCGAAGCTGTGAGTACTACCTCCCAGTGATTTGCGTCGCATCTCCACATGTTGGTCTTAAGAGGAGACTCAGGCAGCTTCTTCCCTTTGCCCACGCTGCGACTTGTTCACGATATATGTACTGAGACTGAAACAGGACCCTGGCTTGGGTAGCGAGAGTGATTCGGGTGCAGACAGGTGATTCTTCTCCCTCGTAGCATCTCACATGTCAGGCACTCACTACGCTACAGCGACTTCTCATCCACATCCTCGATTACCTCTAGCCTCTTCGACCGCCATTATTTCCAGGGCCGATCATACGCCAACCCGAAATATGGCAGGCACTGGTATAACAACAACACTGTCGAAATGCTATGGATGTCTACTAACAAGTCATAGGGCTCCGAATGACGAGGAGCAACTCGAAGCACTTGACATCATGTATGGTTTCTCTAACTGCTTAAAAGCTTGATCATGGTAGCTGACCCTGTTAACAGACATCACTGGCTAACATTGATGTTGGACAACAAGCTGTATCTGGCACCTCTTGAGAAAAACCCCCAGGTTTGACTGCCTCATTCTTGCGCAGTGGCACTTCAACTGAAACGCGACAGAAAATCCTTGACATCGGAACGGGAACGGGAATATGGGCCATGTAAGTGCAATGATCGATGTAATTTCCCCTGCTAATTTAGCAAAAGTAACATAGCCGATGAGTTCCCGTCTGCCAAAGTCATCGCCACGGACATCACACCCACACAGCCGTCTTGGATACCGCCAAACGTGGAGTTCCAGATTGACGATGCCCAGATGGACTGGACCTTTGAACCTGAATCGTTTGACTTCATACACATTCGCTACATGCAAGGCAGTATCGATGATTGGGACAAATTTTACAGTCAGATATTCAAATTTTTGAAGCCCGGGGGATGGTTCCAGCACATTGAGCCTGACCTCCAAATGCGACCTCAGAACGAAGCCGTG
The DNA here is from genome assembly GCA_003385265.1 of Neonectria hederae. Classification (NCBI taxonomy): domain Eukaryota; kingdom Fungi; phylum Ascomycota; class Sordariomycetes; order Hypocreales; family Nectriaceae; genus Neonectria; species Neonectria hederae. The sequence continues at coordinate 27,268 of QGQB01000053.1, read as the reverse complement.
AAGTTTGACGATGAACAGTACGTGTTACGAGTTTACCAAGCAGAATCCAGCTTCAGACAGAGTCCACTAATCCAGATTCCCGCTTTAGCATCTTCTGCAGGTGGGCCGAAGTATTCCGCCAAGTGGGCGCCAAGATGGGGAAAACACTCGACTTCAGCGACCGAAAGCTGGAAAAGCTCGCGCAGGCCGCCGGCTTTGCCCACATCGACTACGAAACGCACAAGATCCCCGTCGGTCGGTGGCCAAGGGATAAGAAGATGAAAGAACTAGGCACGTTTGTCAGCCTCTCCTTCAGCCAGGCCTTGGACGGCTTCGTGAAGTTGCCTTTGTGCGAGGTGCTGGGATGGAGCCCTGACGAGATGCAACTTTTTGCTGTGGAGATGCGCCGTGCTCTTCTTAACCCGAAGACGCAAACTACTGGTTTTGTGTATGCAGCCGTTCTCGAAACCATGTGGCCTCAACTAATCCGGTTCATAGATTTAGCGTGTACGGTCAAAAGCCTGGAAAACCTGCAGAGTCACCTTCGAGCGAGGAGTAGACATTTGGATACAGCTCCCTTGAAACGACGTAACGCTTTTTTCACTGCCCGATTCCTGTAATGCTGGTAAAATTTCTGCCGCGGTAATGTACGGTTTCCTTGGAATTACGCAGGGTTTATTCTTCAATAGCTCGAATAATTGGATAACGAAGCACTGATAATTGCTGTTCTTGACTCACTGCTCACAATCACAAGGAGCTGGCGCTCGATACAGTGTCATTTCTACTCATTACGTTCAAGTTCTCAATATGAAGATAGGCCAGTTACCTTCGAAGTGGGTACCGTTAGCGATGAAGACATGTATGAGGATTATTCGCAAGGTTGACCGAGTGAAATGAGCTTGTCAGTCACAATCCTGTTAGTGATTTAATTGAAGCCCATCTGTGCCTGGCTGTATACACGTGGGGCTTTAGTAAAGCCCCCAATTACACTCCCCGAGTCCATTCATGCCATTTCCAGCAAAATCCTGATCGCTACGCTACACGAACAGGGCGCAGGATTCTTGGTCTATCAGGCACACGGTCTAGCTCTTCCTTCGATAGACTGTACATAGGAAAGCGCCTCTCCAATCTTGCTTGCATGAACAAAATCTGTGGAGAATAAGCTGAAACGCTGCTGGTGCTCCCAAGGCTGCGCATTCGTAATTGCGCTCGCTGCCGGTGACTGATTCCCCGGCCAGTCTTTTCTAGGGGGAAAACGTATTCTGCATAGAGTTGGTAATTGTAGGTATTACTGCGAGAAGGCCACTTACGCCTACGACCCTGAATAAACTGAAGTATCGTCTGAGGGTTGATCTTCCAGGCAACTTCGTTGCTGTCGAGCACATGTGGAACACCCGTCTAGAAGTATTACCAGTTAGCAAGGGGACTTGTTGCTATTAACTGCGAGAACTCACCTGGCCATTGTCATCATTTTCATCACGATAGAACTCTAGCGATCCTCCAAACAGTCTGTTCTCAACCCATCGACCGGCTTCACCTTTGACAGCGTCATCTTCGTTTGTGCTCTGATGCACACCGTAATCCAAATGGGTGATTTGTGGAGGTGTGGCAAGTTCTCCATGAGTACCATTCTGGCTTATATATCCGAGAAAAGCGTGACACAACTCATGGGCTGTAGCTGTAGCAAACATGAACTGGAAGTATTTGTGCCTCATGAGCATCTTCTTCTTCTGCGCAGATACCTGAGAAGTTGGGCGGCTTCTGTCCAATTGATCAGCAGCCATGGAGGCTTGGATCATGTCAAAGACTCGCTAGTGGATGGTCCGTTAGATACTGTCAACACAATACTTTCAGATTATAATTTATACATACACGATGGTTAAAGGTAATCGTCATCGCGCCTTTAGGCGTATAGTTCTGTAAGTCGCCGTTCCATCCAACCAATCCGCGATTGGAAGAAGCCAAAATATCAGGAGAGCCAAGATCATCGATTGAAATAGCAGGGAAATCGTTTCGTATCGCAGAGAGGAAATGGTCAACATAATATGCCATCTGATTTGGACCACCATGGAAGCGGTTGAGGTGCCGGACGCCCCATTCCTCTATCAGATGAAACCCGAGTCTGATGAGAGCTGCTCTTCCCGGAGGTGTCTCAAGAATTTCCATCCCGATGTTGATGGCAGACGCCAACTACATTAGGTTAACGTTCAGCGCAGTTCAGCGCAGTTCAGCACTTTGAATGTGAGATGCATGGGAACTTACATTAGTGAACGTCCAGGAATTTTCGGGCAATGAAATCAGGCGTGGCTGTCCGGGGACGTGCCTTTCTGGGTTCAGCTCTGACATGGACAGCCTATGCAGGCCATTGGCAGACGTGAAAAGAGGGATTTGCGGTCTCTGGGGTCTCTGAGCCATGGTAGTGGACACGGAAGAAATACTGTGGAAAGACAGTGAATGGGTAGTTCAACGGAAAGAGGTCAATGAGTACAAATGTGTAAGGAGGATGATTTGGTGACTGACTTCAAGAAGCGTGCATCCGTCGTAATATAAGGAATGCCACAGTTAATTATAATGTTGGACACGAAAGGTAGCAAAAGTCCAGGAACCAACAAAGGATGAGATACTCGAGGCCCGTAGTTCCTTAGCCTTGCATGGTCGTGTTTCATGAGGTTGACAAGCGGTTCATTGTTGCCTTGGAATGGCTGAACTTCGAAGATAACCAACAACCTTTGCAACGCTGTGGGGAAGAGTGTTGGTGATGCCCTCATTTACCTTGCATTCAGAAGCCTAATAATAGCAAACCATATTCCGCTTCACCAAGGCTGCCCGACACGCAATTGAGTGGCTGTGTCCATAGCGACAAACACCGGAAACTGATTGGCCCAAGTTGTATATTTGCAGCATTAATAATAGCTGCCGCGCGCCAGGCGTTATCGTTCCATGTCAGGCCAACTACGGAAGGCCATACCAACGGACGGTCCTGTAAGCGCCAGGCCGGTAGGTCGCGGACCAGGGACCCCGATTAACCCACCACTGATGCTACTCCATAGCAGCTTCGCAATCATCATTGCAAGTTCGTTCGCGTGCTCACTAAGTACTGAAGTTGTCGCCCCCCAGCGCCAGGTGCTTTGTCTCCTAATGGGTCATGTAGCTGAACAAGTCCCGGGCTGCTTACGAAGGCTAATGTCCTGTTGTGGGTTCAGATTCACGCGAGCTGGGCGGCGGTTAGAACGTAGACGAATGGAACATGCAGACGGGGCAAAATGTGTGCCTCGATGGGATTACGCGTGAACCTTGTAGCCTTACAAATCAGGTGGGAACCCGATATCTGATTCGACTTCGAGCCTAACAAAACGCAACTCCAGCCCCGCATCCAACATGTGACATTAATTAAAAGCAACTTACCATCGCCAACTACAGCTACTGCGACCGCTATTCCACAATCTACATGCATCATGCCTTCCGTTTTCAATCCGGAGAGTCTTCATACTCTAGAAAGTCTTGACCTCCTCGATGATGAACACCGACAAACGCTGGAGCGAGCCGTGAGAAATACGCTAGCCACCGACGTCGCCGAGTTCACTTACGCTCAGATCCTGGATGGCCTACCAACTGAAAGCTCTCTGAGAGACAGCTTTGGTTTCGTCAGGGATCACCCTGTCCATGTGATGCAACACTTAGAGCTTTGTCCCGGAAGCCTTGACAGGGCTCGCGAGTTCAGGAAACAGTTCGATCCAGCACAGCTAAGGTTCCAGTCGAGAGTGAGATTGCGCCTTGAACGTCAAAGATCTCCAGCGCACTAATCACCATACAGCCCCTTATCGCCTTCCAGCGTGCAACACCTGGTTCTGAAGACTACAAGTTGCGTCTTGTAGAGCTTGTCGTTGTCGCTTGCCATCAAATTGGTGCCTACCTTTTCGAGCTCGATGAAGGGGTACACAAACATCAAGTGTATCAAGATTGGGTAGAAAAAGTCCTCGAGGAGAAAGAAAATGGACTTGTATCGCGCAAATACTATCAACCTCCTCCAGCAGCCTTCTGTCACAGAGCATATCGCCGTTCAGAGCAGTATCCCCGTGGCCTTGCCGATGTTGCCGGATACTGGGCCGAAGGGAAGATTTTCGGAGGCGTTGTTGTGTTTGATCGCGGTGAGACTGAAAAAGAAGTTTGTTTGGCCAACCAACAAGATGAAGATATTCGTGCTAATACTCGTACCCTTCTAGTGCAAGTCAATGTGGATTCATGGAGACTTAGTCAAGGGCCCAAAGACTCTTTATCCACCAACTCAGGAACAGTTCGATTCTTTGATTAACTTCTTTCTCGCTACTACGGATCAAACGTCTCCATACCCGTTCCCAATACACGGTACGCGAGCAAATCGCCCGAGGTGGCAACCTTATTACGCGTTCGCATACTATCACATTTTCCGGGACAGATATGAGAGAAAGCTTCCGCCAAATCCACCTCAGCCTGGCTGTGCACAAAGCGGTATAGACTGGCCTGAGCTAGATGATCAGCGCATTTTGCTATTAGACAGCCAAGGCCATCTACAAGGCGATGCGGGCGGGGCTGACGAAGCTGCGGCGGCAGCTGTGAGGATACTCAATATCACACCTTCATCACCACTTTGGCCAGCGTTTGGAAGCCAGGATCAGCAACCGCAGTAGACTTAGCGAGCAAGGAAGGTTTGATTAACATTCGCCTTCTACTTGATGCATAGAAATAAGGAACTAGAGAAGGGGGGAAGTCCATGCAGGAAATTCAAGAGGATGTAGGATTTGAGCCTGCAGTCTAGATCTTGTAATAATTACACATAGGCTGATGTCAGAATCAAGGGGTGAAATGCATTGAACCAATATTATTTTCGTCTCTTGAAGTAGTGTTTCAAAGCTGACCGAATGACGACTCTCATCTTGTACAACATGGCTTAGCCTCTTCGAACATTCATCAAACTAGTGGAGCAAACTAAATCCAGTAATAGTCAAAGTTGGAGGATCTTATTTCTCAGACCTCTCTAGTTCATGTCTCCTTTATCATTTTCTTTCTCGCCGAGTTTGAGTGAACACCCAGTAGCTAATTGTCGTGCGTCGTCTACCATTTCCAGGTATTCACATGCATCGAAGAGAGAACTTGCAACTACGCACAAGATTATGAGCATTTCAAGCTCCCAAGCTCCCTATCTAATTTGTAGGATGGTCCAAAGCAGGCAGTGCCCCTAAAAATAGGAAATACGATCATCCATAGTTCCAGGCAGCGATTATTAATAAGTGCCCGAAGGCTTGCAAGAACGCTGCTTCACGGGGAAATGTTGAGGGCTATGAAAGAAGTCTTGAAATTGATTGGTCGCCTTCTATGCTATGATTCGATTCGCGTATTCTTCAGAACACCAAGTACTGCACCAGTCTGGACTTGAGCAATTTGAGGTTATCGTGGAAGAAATGCGCTCTTGCGATATCTGGCTTCAAAGTCCACATGCACGAAATAAGTGAGATATAATGTCTTTCAAGTGCTTAAGATATTGACCTTATGTATATTGCAAGAGGACTTTTTCCATCAACAAAATGGTCAAAACACTCTTGGATTACGGTTGAGGGAGTGCAGCGACAGGGACTCACTGGCGCTACGTGGTTCGTGAGTTTAGCAGGTTATTAAAAGCAGAGCAGTGATTGAACTAGTTCAGAAGCAGGTTTAGGTCATGGCTGTGCTGCATGAGGACGGCTGATAGAAAGACAGAGTTTGGGACTTCCTCGTAGTATTGTGGTGAGCCTAGCTTAGCTTGAATGACAAGCTCTACCGCTTTCTTGCCCGCCCTTGCCTGGTTATTGACCCATTCCCTGATCCTTTGAATCCTTCTAATGAGGCGTTTCAATGAGCCGCTAACGCATCCTACGTACAAAATTGGAAAGTGGTTGAGGTATTGTCTAGTTTTGTTTCAGACAAGGGCTGTGGCTGGCCTGAACGGGCCATTATCACGCTGTAGCTCTTACGGGTTTCCATGCATGGTGTGGCTGAGCATAAAAGTACGAGCCGACCCCATATTACGTAGTATGAAAAGGAAAGAATTTCTCACGATAATAAGCGCTAACATGGCTCGTGGTGTCGTTGTGGATCATGGGCCCCCGGGAAATGCATGGACCGGCGAGTCTAGACTTGGATGGATGGGCGCTACTACTGTCTAAGCCTTGACAGCAGCATTCCTGTCAACATGGTCAAGAGGCAGCCCACTTAAGGACAGGGAACTTTATGCTCCTAAACTGGATGGCGCTAACGCGTATATATGTAGCTTCATCCCTCTTAGGAATAGAAAGAAACTACTGGTATTCTACTGTAGATCGCTCACCATGCATCTTGTTTCTTACTTGTCTGTTGCGTTGACGGCCGTCGGCCTGGCTGTGGCCGCGCCGCAGCCGGATGTCATGAAGCGCTCCCCAGAGCCTACGTTCGAGGATGGCAAATACCTTGTCGATCGTGCTACTACATTCTCGAAGAAGGCTGTTTACACCTTCACTGGAACTAGCCTGCCCAAGGGACTATCTGCAAGCAACTACAAAGCGGATAAGACTCACACCTTTACCCCGTCCAATGTGAAAGTCCGCAATGGCTACCTCGAACTGCTGGTTAACGGACACCAAACGGCAATGCCGTACAAGAGCGGAGAGATTGTTACCGACATCCAGAATATCAAGCACGCCAGTGTTAGAACAGTCGCTGTCTTGAGTGAGCCAGCGGGTGTTTGCAATGGTAAGCACAGACTGCACTCTCGATCTACTTGAAACCACATATTGACACTGCCAGGCATGTTCCTTTACAGGTCAGACACCCAGGAGACCGATATTGAATGGCTCTCCGATAAGAACTCGGAGTCCAATGCTGGCACGCGCAAGCTCTGGTTTACGAACCAGGACGCCAACGGTGATGGTAAGAGCACATCCAAGGCAGTCTCTCCGCCCTCCAAGGCAACGACCACTGAGCACGAGTACCGCATCGACTGGACCGCGGGTTTGGTTCAGTTTTACGTCGACGGCGTCAAGTTGTGGCAAACAACCAAGGATGTCCCCAATCGGTCTGGCCCCTGGGTCTGGAACAACTGGTCCAATGGAGACAAGGGCTGGAGTGCTGGACCGCCAGCAAAAGACGCTGTCTTCAAGATCAAGAAGATTGAGATGTACTACAACACGGCTTAAGCTCGGAGTCCTCTTGAGGTGGTAGTACCATCTTGGATTGTTGCATACTATAGAGAGCATCGGACATCATTGGATTTGAGGGAAGGACCGTGGGTGTGCCCGATAGCATGGATTTTGGATGTCTGACGCAGAATGAATGTCACTGTAAATGAAGCATGACTTGGTCCAAGAGATGTTGAGAATAAATGAATGAATAAAGTTCCGATATTTACTTGGAGATCTGAAACACGCCAACCCACCTATTGTCCTCTTCGGAAACGCCCCTGCACCTTATACGTAAGTGAATACTGTCGGTCATTTATTGTGGAATTTATTGGACATCTTCAGACGCACCAGGGAGCAATGTTCTTGAGAATTAGAGCCTTTGGTGCTTTGTAGTTGGCGTTTATGATACCCAATGACGGATAACTTTGCAGGTTTCCATTGAATGACAAATAGCTGTGCATAAATTGAGAAATTCCCTTCTTTTACATATCTGCTTGCGCGACTTCTGTAAAACTCCAACTCTTTAGGTGTGGATACTTGGGGATAGTTGGGGAAAGAAGAAACGACGAAATAGCCTGCGGAGCGGGTGTCCGAGGCACGACAATCTCATTGACGTAGACTTTTGGAAAATGTTTCCGAGGCTTCCAAGGTACAACGCATGAAGCGGAAGCACACTACGTGTTGATGTAGAAACCTGGTGCATCTCGTATGAAATTCTCCTATTCGTAGACCTTAATTACTAAGAGGCCAATACTTGACTACCTATCTGTCTACAAGATGGTGAGAAAATGGGTGGCACTGATTATTAGATGCTGCATATTCCGTGCAAAGCGGAAATAGAACTTACTCATCATAGGTTCAAGCCCATCACCACCTTTTTTTTTAGCTTTCATACTAGCAAAACAGAAAATCTGATGGATTGAATCAACTGGAAAGCTTTCCCCATCTCGGAATGCGAGTATGGCCCCTGGGGCAAATTGAGAGTAGTGGTGTTGATAAATGAAGCTTTTTGGGAGCACGGGTGGTTCAGCTGCTTATCGCTCACGCACTTACGTCGGGAGCAACGAGGCTATCGCGAATCAGGTGCGCCGGATATTCATGAGTTCTTAGTGAACGTGGTCCGATACATAAGGTACGGAGAAGAGTATATATGTGCGTCGTGGCATCTCGCTGATGAAAAGTGATGAAGGTGTCAATTTACGTCACAACCCGAAGACACTAGACAAGGGATCGATGGCTACAGTCAGGGTGGGTAACCGGTGAGACCCAGGCGGGGCGACAGAACTTATGATTATGAGAATATTAACTTAGATCACATGTAAATCAGCTCTGCAAATCATGCTGCAATAGAGAGAAAGTACTACCCGAGCCCGAGTGATGTTTGGGACTCATGCTATCTTGTATGAGTTGCACAGAATGGAAGAAGCAAGCACTAAATACTAATGGATATACTCTCTCATCCGTTGATATTACGTCTTTCTAACCTCTCATTCTCATAATTCAAGTACCTCCTCCACGCTATATCTCCCAAGGAACACGTTTTGGTTCCGTCCTCAGAGGATGGCACAACTTTTGCTCGGTAGGGCTAGCCAAAGACAGCTTAGGGTTGGGTAAATCAATGACGGCTCTACTGCTAGCCTCGATACCAAATAAGCTACGAAACTAGAAAACGCGGCTGAGTCCTGATTAGTACAACGATGGCGCGAAATGCTATGAAAGCATCGATTCTACACACCCATTGATCGCGGGATAGGTCTTTTCCACAGTTGTATCAAGCACAGAATCGATTACTCCATGGTCATCGCCAAAAGATCTCGGAGCTTTCATCCCGTCCTCAAAACCCGAGATAGCCAACTCACGAGACTAGCGATACGCTAGCACCACACTATTGAAAAAATTCCGTCCGCTATCTACATGCTATCGTCAGGCCTCTCACGAATAGGCTGACGGAGATGCCGCGGGTCTGCAATCTTAGATCAGGGGCATGCACAATAAAGTAGACGCGTTCCGCCAGGACTGCTCTTCGTCCCGGAGCTCACAACTTGTTCACGTCAAACAGGTATTCTACCTAAAACTCACCGCATACTTGTTCCCATTCGTTCAAAATGAAGCTGTCTCAACTTTTGCTTTTACCTGTAGTCTGCTGGTCCGTCGCCGCGGGCGCTGATAAAGCATGTCCCGCAAAGGACAAGTGCCAGCGAGGCGTTGACGGGAGAGCGGGTGCTCCTCCGCTTAACAGTCGCCTCTCTGACTGCAAAGCTCTCAACACCATTACTGTCAGCCCGTACACAGTGTAAGCAGAAGATTTGGAGAAGCAATAAATTTGCAGGAAACCTAACGCTCTTCTAGTACCTCAACCTCTTATACCGGTACAGTTGCGGTCCGAATTCCCACTGGCGCACCCGTTGAGCGACGGTCACTCAAAGCCATTGCTGCTCGGGCCGCGGCCATACCCGCAGCTGGAGCGACTGCTACTACGATTAATCCGACTGTTGTCCCATCTTATGCCACGTACTGCGACTCACCCTCTGCATACTACAGCGCCTGTTCGCGTGCGGGTGCAACTCCTGTCCTGACAACGCTTTCGACGCCGACCACGACCGTTGCATCGACTACGGATATATGCCCAGTGAGAAGCGTTGCGAAGAGAGCAGGCGAAGCGGTGGGGTATGAGTATGAAGATGGATGGGATAGCTATAACATGCCAGGTATTAAGTTATTTTAGAGGGCTAAAGCAACAAGGACGATGATGACATGTCCAAAATTCCATCACGGCCATTGTTGTTTGATAAAAGGAGAGTGGCATGGTTCTCATCAACATTGTGCGGGTGTGCAGGCGGTCTCAAAACAGGCAGAATAAATGAACCCAAACGTATAAGACTCCAAGGCCGGAAGGTTTACATAGCGCAATCGAAGACTTGTGGAATGCTCTTTCAAATGTATGTGTAATTACAACTTGCTTCATCCTACTAGCACTAGTTCCTCTAGCCTAGAAACCCTGTGAAGCCAAATAGCCATCACCTTCCAGTGTTTGTACACGGACGATACTACCTTTGTAAGTTCTCCAAGTCGCGGTAGCAGGTATCTTCACAAAGTCGTCAAGCACGAAATTTGTATCGAAATAGCCCTCACTTATTGCCTCTCAATCACGATACCGGTGAAAAAGCCCGTACAGATTCACTCAAGCCCCCAACCCGGTCTTCTGTCACAAACTTGTAAACAAATACCTATTGCAGACGTCATGTGTTCTTTTGTATTGTCATGGCTTAGATTTTATTCCAACATATTATCTGCTCAACTGGCCAATTCACTTGCCTACCCTCAATTTCAGGAACACTTCCAACTTATGTCGCTAATCAAACCCAGTGCGTAGGAACTTTCGTACGACATTGAAGTAGCATCAACGAGGTTTCTGGTTGTTTAAGCACTAAAACGCTGCAACCGGAGCCGCACCATCCCACATGGAGACCAAAATCTGCCTTTCCCCCTCCCAAGGTTCGCGGCCGTGGGAGACTTGGAAATTGTCCACCAGAAGGAGGTCGCCCGGCTCTAAGACTAGGCTAATCTCCTCCTTGTCAATGACATCTATGAGCTTGTCGAGGTACTCTCGAGGAATCGGGGTGTCGTCTCCGTAAACACAGGGAAGATCTTGGTCTTGTTAGCAACTTGAACACGGCTCGCAGAAGCAGACAACTTGCAGGTCATTCCGTCACGGCCGATATGGGGTGGATCAAGAGCCCCAATGTCTCGTGTGATTCCATGTCGCCCTACGAGGCCGTTGAACCATACAGGTCTGCCACTTGAAGGTATCCTCCGAAGGCCTATTCACATGTTAGTACCAGGCGACCAGACTGAAGGCTCTCTCTGAACCTACCAGGAATATGCTGAGTCAACTCAAGGCTGTCATCCTCAAGCCACTTGAAGTCGGATGTCAATCTGAGGACCTGCTTCTCGACCTTTCTCCGTTTCGTCGCGTCGTCATCGCCCGGCAGAAAATCTTGGCCAAAGCTGAACTCGCCTGCCCAGTTGAAGCCATTGCCGTTGCCCTCCTTTCCCGGGGCGCGGAAGACCATTTTCATGCCTAGCCCGCGTTTTCGAACACCCTCGACCAGCTCTGGAATCTCGGCAAGAACCTTCTCATACACGTTGGCACTGCTGGCAATTGGTGTTGCACCACCTAGAGTATTGAGGTCAAAACACTGATCTCAATCGCCGTTCCAACTCCCGAAATGGAAGAGAAAGCTAAGGGCCTACCTTTCGGCGCCTTCTTCACACAGTAGAAGTGAATATTTGCTGGAAAACGCGTGTACCTGGAGTACTGCGAGTGTTAGTCGACGGGCATTCGCCATTGAACCACGACAGCACCAACTACCCCCGTCATACCTCGTTATGCTGGTAGAAGCGACGGTCAGAGGGGCCTTCATTAGCTGTCCATATGGCCTTTGCCACCGGTGTCCGAACGCCAGCAAGACCAATCTGCTCGTGCGGATACGATCCGCGGGCTTCTTCCACGGCACAGACGAGATCGGAGAAGGTCTGCGCCGAGGCGTGACCCATGCCGCGTAATAGTACGGCTCCGTGGCGTTCCAGCAGCTCTTGGATCTTTCCCGATTCCGCCAAGGCTTGCAGGGCTGAGGCAGATTGAGCTACCGGGGGCGGCCCGTTCTCGCCGTTGACCTGGAGCCCGTATGGAAGGACGTTGCCAAAGTATGTCCTTGCTCCTGGGACGTCGAACGGCTTGAACTCAACTGGTACGGTCATTGTGGCTGTGATACTAGATATCGAAAGAGATAAGCTAGTTCTGCTCTTGCATCTGTAAGCCGTCTGTTTATATATGAACCACTCTACAACGACTACTTGAAGTCGGCACGGCCCCGGCCCGACGGGAAAGCAATGAAACCTTACGATGTGGGTTCCCATGCGGATCCAATCAGTCGCTGGGTATTGGTATTGCGAATCCGTTGCGTAAATCACGCTATAGGTCGACACGGACCGGAGGCTAATTCCTATCCCACTCTGCTTTAGGTGTTCGACATCACCCCCCCATTGTTGCGTGCTCACATTGCCTTCTCTTTGGTTGGTAACCCAGTATCTCCACCATGTTATTGCGTGCTCAATTCACTTTACGACAAGCCAACCCCTTGCTCGCGGGTATCCGTCCGAAATTCCCATCCTAGTACCTGTTGGGGTCGATTAACGGCCCGAAACGAAGGATTTACTTTTCATGTTATGGATCAACCTTACTAGATTACGAGCCATCTTTCATTCTAGCTAGGTTAGATTATTTAAATATCTAGCTGTATGAACTGTAAACTGTCTCTCCTGTCTTTTTATTGTCCTCGGCATTCGTCCCTGAAAATCTCAACACATAGAGAACCTTGAGCGAAGCACTTTTAAAATGGCGACAAAAGATGATTTGCCGATTGAGGGTGAGTTTTGATAACGGGACAAATGGTAACATCTCATCTGACCAGTTTTGATAGTCTCCGAAGGAAGCCAAGATGCCGGCGATCACGCTAAAAGACAAGACGGCGACAATGTTCTGGGGATCGTTGAAGCCAATATCCTCCAGGAACGAACTATTGGAATATTCGGCGCTGTCTCTTTAGTCGTGAACAAGATCATTGGTGCAGGGTACGTTTTTCAACTTCTTCCCTTGTTGGAATCTCGTACTCACCAGAGCCAGTATTTTCTCAACGCCTAGCACTATCTACAAGCTCTCGGGAAGTGTCGGCATGTCATTGATGTGCTGGGTCATTGGCGCCATTATTTCAACATGCGGAATTTTCGTCATGCTGGAATTTGGTGCTGGCATCCCGAGATCCGGCGGAATCAAGAACTACCTCGAGCGCTCGTTCAGTCCTCGCTTGATGCAGACATGTATTTATGTCTTTTACTGCGTTTTTCTGCGTGAGTTTCTCTAAGATGTCTCATCTAATTCACCATGGAGCTGGTCTAATCTATTCTACGACGTCACTAGAAATCTCCGCGAGCAATGCCATCACGTTTTCTTCGTACATACTGGTTGCTGCTGGTGTCGAGTCAACGACATGGAAGCTGCGCGGTGTCGCAATTGCAGGGGCTGCCTTTGCCGTTGGAATGCACACTGTAATCCCACGGTTTGGACGAGCGTTGCAGGATCTGCTCTCTGCCATCAAGCTATTCACTCTCGCATTTATCGTCTGTTGTGGCTTTGCCGCCCTCGGAGGGCACCTAAAGGTTGAGAAACCTGGTAACTTTTCAAATGCTTTCGAAGGTACATCTAACAACGGATACAATATTGGGTCGGCGATCCTTAGTGTCATCTTCTCGTTCCAGGGATATGATAATGTCAATGCCGTAAGTATAGGTCAAGAACTCAACTATTGACTTTCTCTAACACTTTCTAGGTATTATCGGAAGTTCGCAATCCACAAAGAACACTTCGAATAGCGCTTCCCTTGTCGATGGGTGTTATAAGTGTTCTTTATCTACTCGCAAATGTCGCCTATGTAAGGGTCACACCAAACCTCTGCTCTTCCTCAAGTAGCTCGGCTAACTCACATAAAAGTTTGCTGCTGTATCCAAGGAAGAGTTCCTAGAGGCCAAGGTCACAGTGGCAGCAACCCTCTTCAAGAACCTCTTCGGCGAATCAGCAGGAACCAAAGCCCTCCCAGCACTAGTCGCACTCTCTGCGCTTGGCCACCTCCTCGGAGTGGCATTTACTGTCCGTACGTAACCGTACATCCTAACATTCGTTGTGAACAAGGCTGATTTGTGTAGCTCGAATTCTCCAAGAGCTGGCAAAAGATGGCGTCTTGCCCTTTTCAAATCTCTTCATGGAAAATAGACCGTTCCGAACTCCGATTTACAGTCTTATACTTCACCTCGGCGTCACGATTCTCTTCGTCTGCGCGCCACCGGCGGGCGATGCCTTCACCTTCATTGTTAGCTTGTCGGCCTACCCAACGACCGCTCTGCTCACAGCCATCACGGTGGGACTAGTCAAGCTGCGCCTTACCAAAAGCGAGGACTTCCAATCTCCGCTCCGTGCTCCATGGGTTCTTATCGTTAGTTACTTGGCCGCTAATATCGTAAGTATTCCTTTACAGGTATATTCTGTTGTCTCTATCACTAACCATGTCGGCCCTAGTTCCTCCTTGTCATGCCTTTTGTCCGTCCTCCCAATGGAAAAGGTAGCACCTCATTGCCGTACTGGCTTTCTCCGGTTGTAGCGTTGGGAATCTTGTCATTGGGAGTTGTTTACTACGTGGGTCGGTTCGTGCTGACACCACTTGTGTTTGGATACAAGAATGAAAAGGTCCAGGTTGAGCTAAGTGACGGGTCAAATGTTACTAGATTCAAGAGAGTACCAAGGGCCATGAAGTAAATATCGAGAAGAGCTCCGATTATTGGCTTTGGGTTTACCAATAGCTCCTTAGCTTACTGTTACATGTACTGCTACGTGTCTTATCATGAATGATCGCCATCTTGGAGGCCATGATATCACCGTGTGTCGACTTTGTAGACTTACTCGATGGCACAGTTCAACCCCGTACGGAGCATACACGCATGCTTGAGAGTAGAATACGATGATGAGCACGGTGGTGGATAGCCTCGACGAAATGACCAAGTTTCTCAGAGCGTTTAATGACTAGAAGCAAGAATACGAAAATATCATGTGCGTTATGCATTTTTACTTCCGCGAGACGCCGGCGAGCGAGCCGGAATTATGCAACGCCGTCGTCATGACCAGTGTAAACACATAACTCTAACCCTAGTCTACAAAGCTTGCACTCGACTCTTAGTCAGAAAGATGTACTAAAGGTAGTTAGTTAGCCTTGTATGCAGCGTACCCCGTTATCGGGGCTGAAACTTAGAACCGCGAATTATCCACCCAGGAAAAAAAAAGAAAGAAGCAGCAAAAGAAAAGAGCTGCAATCAGGCCTGGTTTTTTTTAGGCAGACTACAGAGATGTCTTATGGAACAGTGAAGCCCCTGGCTCCTAAGCCAGATGCTTTTGAGTCATCCGAGCCCTCGACGCAGAGCGCAGTGGATGCTCCGGTGTCTAATGGTGAACCAACCGCGGAGGCGCGCGCCCAAGACAGCTCAGGCAATGCGTTCTGGCTGAAACTCAAGGCATTCTACGCGAAAAACATCGGGCTTTTCTTCGTCTTCCTAGCGCAAATGTTTGCTTCTATTGTAAGTTGTCCGGCTACAACCGAGCAAGCGGCGAGTGTTGACAAGGCAGATGTCCATGACAACCCGCCTACTGGAGACGGGTTTTGAGACAAAGTTCCATGCACTGCAGATCATATTCGGGCGCATGTTGACCACGGCTGTCATCGGATCCTTGTACATGTGGTACAAGCAGGTGCCGGATTTCCCCTTCGGCCAACGTGGCGTCAGAGGTCTGCTCCTCATTCGGGGCATCGCAGGCTCAACGGGACTGTTCGGTTTATACTGTGAGGCTTCAAGCATTGCTTTCGGAGTGTGTACCCTAATGCATCGAACAGACTCGCTCTCATACCTCGAAATATCGGACGCTACAGTCATCACGTTTCTTGTCCCTACCATAACGGCATTCGTCTGCTGGATTGCCCTAAACGTAAGTTGGATAATATGCGTCGTTCATTGACCTGTGACTAAAGCTTCGTGTCATTAGGAGCCATTCACCATCAAAGAAGCTTGCGCTGGCCTCCTCGCGTTTGTCGGCGTGCTGTTCATCGCTCGGCCAGGATTCCTGTTCCCGGTTAACAATACTAGCGATCCGTCCTCCCAGTCTCTCACCACGGATCCCTCACATCCCAGCGCCGGCCTTCCAGGAGGTATTCTTCCTCCAGTCAAGGCGAGCCCTACCGAGCGCTCCATCGCTGTCGCTTGTGCGGTACTGGGGTCATTTGCGGCGGCGACCGCCTACGCCACCATTCGTGTGATTGGGAAGCGGGCCCATTCGCTGGTGAGCGTTAACTACTTTGCTGTCTTGGCTACCATCAGCTCGTTTTCCATTCTCATGATTCACCCAAATCTCCATTTCGAGATACCCAAAACCTCTATCCAATGGTAGGAAACCCTACATCGCGACATAGTACAGAAATTGCTGACAGTCCATGTACAGGGTTCTTCTCTGTTCTATTGGCATCTCAGGCTTCTTGCTCCAGGTACTCTTAACCGAGGGACTACAGAGGGAAAAAGCAGGCAGAGCAACCAATCTTATTGTACGTCTCCCGAAAACAGAGTTTTTCTCTTTGTTTTCTAATACCTGAACAGTACACACAAATGGTCTTCGCGCTAATTTTTGAGCGTGTTGTCTGGGGAACTACACCACCGCTTACAAGCTTTCTCGGAAGTGCGTTGATTATCAGCGCCGCCGTTTGGGTCAGCCTACAGAAGAAACCGTTGGCAGAGCAAAGGAAACCAGCGGTTGATGAGGAGAGAAGGCTCCTGAGTTCCGACAATGAGGCAAATCGATCCTGAAAACAACTTATCACTTCCCAGTTGTATTGACCACCTCGTTAAGCGTGGTAGAAATTGAAATAGTGATTTACTGAGCTTACCTAGGTACTATGAACTTAAGAAGAAGCCTTTGCAGCAATAAAATCTACCATCAGGGAACCTCCACACTTTCACCAGGATACCGACCTTTAGCTAACGGGGTCGAAGCCATTTTTGAGCTCGGCAATGACTCCCACTTTAGCTGTTGCTAATCATTGTCGTTGTATGAGCCTTTTGACCTTGATTCAAGCTTTTCTATACATAACCTACCCGATTCACTGTCACACTTTCTACAACCACAACGTCCTCGATGCCTGTTTCGTCCAAAGCTATGCTTAACACCTCGATACCCACCAAGCCTTCGTTCGAGAGTATGCTTTCTATGCTTTCTGGTTCCTCTGCTTTCGTCGATATCAAATTCCGCACCTTTGCAGAAGGTCTTCTGCCACCACGTCTTGTCAAACAGACCTTCGGTTATCTTGGAGAGCCTCACAGCCCAGACAATGGCATGAGTGTACTTTGCGGACACTGAAAAAGACTGGTCTGAAGAGATGCCCCCCTCTCCAACGACCTCGGCTATGCCAGCAACGCCGCTGATTCAAGCTAGATTAAAATGCCCGGGAGAGAAAACGAAACTGCTTACACTCCTGGGCCTCCCTTGATACCCTTCTTCTGTCCGCGAGATAAATTCTATGTGGAGTTGCCGCAACGATCCAGTTATCATAAACATAGACCGTTTTCGGCCGACCTTGTTGTGCTCGAAGAACTCAACAATCAGCGCACCAGCCAGATATCGGTTGACGTATGCCCTCTAAGTTGCACTACAACGGTATCAAGTGCTTCGATCATCCAGGACTTGACAAACATCCTCTCCAGGGCGAAGCTCAATGATGCCTTGGGCATAACACCCGGCGCGGCTGCAACATGCACCTCGGGGCAAACCGAGACATTGAGTCCCGCTTCCTTATTTGGTTTCCATTCGGAATCACTAGACCGTGTGCTATACAGGCACACCGAACGGAAATGGCTCGGAGCCGTCCGAGTTGATCACGTAATCGAGGTATTTGAGATCTTTGATGGAATGGCCAAGATAGAATGCGCCGGCTTGCTTGAATGCGCCATTCTCGTTCTGTTCCTGGAGGGGGATAGTGTGTTTGAGGTAGAACGAACCAAC
Source organism: Neonectria hederae (assembly GCA_003385265.1). NCBI lineage: Eukaryota > Fungi > Ascomycota > Sordariomycetes > Hypocreales > Nectriaceae > Neonectria > Neonectria hederae. The sequence goes on along the minus strand of QGQB01000053.1, from coordinate 9,472 downwards.
ACTTGTCCATGGTCTCGATTATTGCTATAAAGTGTAACAGTCGCGTCTGAAATGCGAAAGCCTGAAGTCAGACGTTGCACTGTGAAAGGAGAAACAGAAACCTCGTCACTGTAAAAGGACATGAAAGAAAATCGCGGCGTCAAAGGATCAGTAATCATTACTTATCCTGGCAGAGCTTTGTGAGTGGGCGTTTTCTTCAGCTTCGTCGTGTCACTCCCAAGCCTGCAACCCATCATTGGCCTCAAGAGCTTGAATCGCTTCCAGGCTCCTTCAAGAATGGAGCATATCTATGAACTCTGCCACCGAACTGAAACCTAGACGTGTCTTTCCAAGTTTTGTCTAAGCATCCGAAGCTTTCAGATGATGACTGGCTTGAAGATCGCGCTGGCCCTCTGTCATCAACGAACGCGTGTAGCTTTCCCAATATGGACTTGTCATTAGTATTGTTCCGCAGTGAGAGAAACTTCGCGGACTCGTTGAAAGCAATGTTTGGGAAGTGGTAGCGTTACTGCTTAACTTGAGTTGACGTGGTTAGGATTTGGTATTTCGCAACGCATGTGAGGGTATTCGCAGCTAAGTTCTAGTGGTGGAACAGGCGATCTATGGAGCTCTCATTGACTTCGTAGAAGCAATGGTCTGACACTATCGCTACCGTTATGCCACTATTAATACACAACCGACTCCTTTTATGGCATACAAGTAAGATATTAACCCTAAGCGTTGAGGGAACAATGATACCATCCATGTGTGGGATAAATTGCTTGTCAAGTCACGGATCCGTCAGACGTGTCGCGTTGAGAACTAGGGAGCTGTAAATGCAATATAAAACAGGTCTATTGACGACATAGGGCGAGAGGAAATATATGACGATGAAGAGGCAACAATTGAAGTGACATGTGCGGATCGCGTCTTCTCGGATGTAGGTTTAGTTCATGATGGACTGTAGAATCAAGACAAGGGTAATTCAGAGAGAGAGAAATGATCTCAATCATATAAGATCTCAATGTACGAGCTGGAAAGCATACAGGGAAGTGAGAAGAAACATTACAGAGGACGTAACTGGCATTTAGTAGGTCTCTCTCCTTATTGGGAGGCTAAAGATTCAGTCGCTAGATTAACAACCATGGACTCGGAGCGCGCTAGTGACGACCAGCACTCTGCTGATTACAAGCTGGGAACACATTCAGGAGTCCTCTCGCAAGATTGTTATTTCACACAAAGAGATTTTCACAGGAAAATCACATCTAGAATATAGCTTACTGATAGTGCATTTGGTATGCAAGGTAGAAGTACTTATCGACCAAGGTGTGATTACCAGACAAAGGGAGTTGAAAGGAGAACTAGTCAAGCAATTTAGCTATACAATTCCATTTCCTAATATGCATGAGACCTCTGTTCTTTATAATCTTCTAAGACTTGACATTCCTGCGGCAGCTCTATGCGCCGACCAAACTATGGTCTTCATCCATGGCTTCATGAAAACGCATCTGCGCATCATGATCCTTGCTCAAATCAGCGTAATATTGGCGATCCTTAGAGTCCACAGCTTTCTCGCTGTCCTCGGCGTACTTAGAGCTCCAGTAAGCGTGATAATCAGCCGCATCGCAATGAAAACCGCCTTGTCGACAGTGAAAAATAATAGCCGGCGACAGCTTTCCGTCGTCGTTGCGCAGAGTGGCTTCCTGAGACGAGCCGCCTATGTCACTTTGGCTTACTGACTGAGTCTCAGTGGGAGCCTTGAAAGTCTCGAGTGCGGGTGTGCCACAAGAGGTCATCTCCTCGTCCAGTAGCTTCCGCCCCTCGGCCTTTTGCAACAACGCCCGTGGCATGTCAGCCACCCATTCGGAACAGGTGGCCTTGAGAAGCTGTCGTAAGGAGCCCTCGCCCTCCACCTCGGACTGATCGTCGTCCAGCATGAGAGAAATTTCCAGCGTTCCCTTTGGGGTGTGAGAAACAGTCAGCTTCAAGCTGATCTCTTTTTCAGGGGCAACCAAGCTGACAAGGTCAGTCCTCTTCACCAAATCCCACCGCAACCCAGCCACCCATGTGGAAATTTTGGTCTGCATCCAATGCCCTATGAAGGTCTCATTTTCGTTAGATTCCTGAATGTCCGAGTTAAGAGAGATGGACAGTTTCCCCCCTGATGTGTAAGAAAAGGCCAATTTCATATCGGTCGCTGCTGCCGGAGGGATCGGACCGAAGAGGTAGGTGGAGGTATCAACCGGAGAGAAAGTAGATTGCATTGTTGCGGTGTTATCTGTTCTCAATTCGATTTTGTGTGTGTTTGAGTCGCCTGTGTAGTTGCGAGTGTGAATGCAAGTATGGTTGTGAGTGTGGATGTGAGTGTGGTTTGGGTGTAAAATTGAGACAAGAGTTGTTCTTGAGCAATTTGTATATACAAAATACGATCGCTTTGGCGAGGTAGTGATACTAGAATCTAAATCCATCGAATAAATGAAAAGTGAACATCAGGTACTGTCAAAGTGGACGTTGGCCCTAACGCTGAATCAACTGACCCAAACTGCATGACTGAAACAGAAAGAGGTAGCACAGTGACAATTATGAAAGAAAAAGGCTGAAAACAGAGAAAATGAGAAACCAGATGACCATAATAAAGCAAACTAATACGCATTAGGGTAGGGCATGTTGAGGGAGAAACACGCGGAAACAAAGAACATAAGATCAGTGGGTAAACTCTATCCACATAGGCTCAAGTGTAGTAAAGGAGAACAAGCTCACAGTTGAGTGTTTCCTTTGCGCAAAGGAGTCTAGGTGTTACACATTTTAACAAAGACCCAGCCCCAATACCTTGCCTTTTCAGGTGGTCACAACAAACAGCCAGCACCTCCCTTGCGCGACTCTTCTTTGCTCGGAAACATATCGAAGCTTTCTGCTTGCCAAACACGACTAGGCCCTTTAGACATCCTGTGGAAGGCGGGGGGGGGGGGGGCTCTAACTAAACTGGTCTGGCGCAAATATCAGTCATAGGCTAAAATTCATTACCTCGGCTCCTTTCTCACCCGCCTCATTTCGTTTTTCTCGTTCACTAGGCTGCGATAACAGGGTCAGTCACCTTATTTCCAAGCAGAGTTCCAAGTAGAGATGCAAAGGGTCGAGCGGATGCCTGTGGAACAAACTTGAGTCCACCATATCTAACCCATAGCGTCCAATTAATTTTATTCAATTGACCCGAATTAAGTGATCTTGCATACCGAGCATCCTAACATATCAAGAGATGTCCTTTTTGCGATTGTGCCGTGAGATGCCTGCAAATAGATTACAGATGGCAGGCCGTAACAAGCAGATGCGAGTCGTCCTTACACATCCCGAGGGCTGTTCGGACAAAGTTCCGGGTACTTACATTTGATTGAGTGAAATCCACGTAGACCCTGAAAGTATAGGATGGAAAGGGAGATGTGATCGAGCCAGTGTTGATGACTTAGTCGCAAAGTACTCGTGGAAGTAATGGCTCACTGAGGAAGGCAATCACTATAAATCATGTAAGCAACACTGTTAATTCTATGGTCCTATTCACATCATCACTGAAATTTCCTTTCCCTGAGAATCAATGCTACGCCACCAGTAGATATTATGGACGTACGCAACATTACACAAGCCCAGAGGCGTCATCTGTATCAGCATTTGGTCCCAGAATTCGACCTAATATGCGGCGCCTCGTGTGTTTGCGCGTCGAATCTATTCAAGTGCTGACTCCGTCTAATTTCGGACATCCTTCTTACGAGTTTGGGATCCACGGAAAGTGGGCTGAGTTAACTCAATCATTTGTCCTCTCGTATGAAATGCGTAAGCTGTAAGGGGAAAAGCTTGTCTGAAACGCTTGGCTTACTATTGACGTCATGCGTGTGACTAAAACAACTATATTTGGGCTTCTTAACGTCATATCAGGATGATCGTTAGCCAATGGGCCATGATCAGTGACTTCCTCGTCGTCTTATGCTTACATCAAGCATAATTTGGGATCGACATTTGCTTGGGGAGTGAGGCGAAGCCAAATTCAAAGCCCGACCAAGCCAATTAGGTGTCAACAATACAGGCTGGCTTGATCCATCGCACATCATTAAGAGCCCGGCATTTATCAATTTCCCCGATGTGATGAGGGGTATGCAGATTTGGAAGTCCGATTGAGCCTAATAGATACTGGTCATCATAGAAACACAGCCTGGTTTCGCACCACACTGTATGTAAGACAACAGTCGAGTTATAAAGGACTCCAAGCTGTCCACGGAATGCAATTACAAGTTCAGACACCATTCTCACCACCTTCTCTGAAAGCACAGTATTTACACAAGACTTCATCATCGCAACAATGAAAGCTTCTCTTTTCCTCGCTTCTCTTGCTTTTGCCCTGGCTTCCGCCACTCCGACCCTTCACAAACGGGTGGGCTGCTACGGCGGTGGTAATACTTGGGGCGACCGAACAAATGCTGAGGTTCAAGCCAGTCGAGCATGTGACGAGCTCGACGGCGATTACGCCATTGGCCAAAGAAGAGAAACGTGCTTCGGCATGTTTGCGGGCCAGCACGTCGTCTTTGAGATCTATCGAGCCGCCAACTCATTTGGGCAAATGAGTCGTGACTATTGCATCTCGAGCATGACGGCCGTCATCAACGAGTGCGAGCGCGGGGGTATTGGCTCGTCGGGAGATTGGGAGTTCAAGTCCGTTACCCCCTCTGCATTTCTTATATCCATGGATTTATTCCTGGGACTAACTGGACCTTCCAAACAGGGCCGATCCGAACGAAGGTGGCGGCAACTGCCCGATCTAGGTTATTGGAGGTCTGGTGTCGGGGATTCGTGGGTAGACTCCAACAGGGGCCGCATAGAAAAGAAGCGGAATATGTTTAGTTGGGAATATTGTTGCATACACAAAAGCAACCCTATTCATTTTGTGAGATATCAAAGAATAAATTTAGATAAGATATGTGATGTGCTCCAAATGTCATCTGAGAGGAAAAGCGACAAACGACTCTGTGAAGCATAGGCAAAACCTCACGATTCGCTTCCCTAGAACAGGAGGCGCAATCGCGATAAGGTAGCCTGTAGGGTGTAGGGCATCCAGGACATGAATCAGGGCACAGGGCATACAGTCTACAGTGTACAAACTAACACGAACGTAGGGCGTATGCAAGCATAGACCGAGGTGACATTGCATTAGTTAGTTATGAAGGTGAATTCGCTCAAGGGGAGACAATTACCCAAGAGAACGCACAAGTTCATGACTCCGGGGTGCATCCTGATGTTTCATGCTGGCGCTTTATCAGTAAAAAGAGACGTAGGTCGTCGTCTGTAGCACCTCATTAACTCACCACAAAATGTCCGTTCAACATCAACTTGGACTGTATTCTGTACGAGTTATGAAATTGAAGAACGGTTAGTTCATAAATCTGTGTGCGATTACAACTGGGGAAATATCGGCTTAACGCAGGTTTGGATCTAACATCGTAACACCCACCACCTTAACCATCGTTTTCTTTCTCTCATTCATTCCAGGTCGCCTGTTCTTCAGTAGAATTATCTTCGTAAGTGAACATTCAAATTGGTTGGCTTCCATAGCTCCGGCGTGCTGTACTGTGCACTTGGTTCAAGTCCGGCCAGAGGGTCTTTGTTTTTGAGTTTGTGAGATAAGAGATGTCAACTTACTAGGGATACTAGGTTTTAGTCAATTTATTACTTCCCAGTTCTCACAGGCCGTTGCGGATACGATCGATCGATCAAATACTCCAAAATAATCATGTTCGTGAAAGTCCAGACAGGCTAATACAGAGTGACCGTGCAGGCGTGGTAGGGGTGCATGAGCCCTGTGAATTTAATTAGCGAGACTTGATATGCCTGCTCGCTCGCTTGAAAGTGTCATTATGAGTCATCCTGTCTCACCTCTGCTTTCAGTTAGTCCTAAGAAGACCCATGTCTTGACTATGAAGTGTAGAACCAACAGTCATGAATTACAAGCCTAATCAGGAGACAGAAGATAATATCAGTAAAAGAGTTTCCAGGATCTTATGATATGTGCAGAGCGAGACACATATAAAAATGATGCCTTTCCCTCAATGCACTACATCCAATAAATGGCAATGTCTGATCATGATTCTCAATGGCCTCGTTTATCCTCTGGAAATGTCAGACCTTGTGCCAGATCACGGGCCTCCACTACTACTCTTGTACTTGGCGAATAAGAGTACCTAAATAGCCCCAGTAATCAGGCAAACCAATTTGGAAGTATGTTCTTTTCTCCATCTCCTTTGTTCCAAACGTATGATGAAACCTTTGCCGAACCAACGTACAGATCAGCCGAGAGACTGTTTTGAGACATGCGGACTCCTATTATTGTTTGACTACTGATATCCCTCATTACTATAGCTTAGTTGCGTTGAAATACCCCCTGCTAATCTCATATACCGAGTAGATGAACAATGACAAAGCACCCGTGGGTAATATAGATGCCGATTTGAGGCCAACCGGACATAAAGTTGCCTCCTTAGCAATGGATGTAATGAGCCTGACAGGTCAGATCGGCCTCTTTCCTTGACAAAATCAGCCGGTTTGTGAGCTATTAAGGTGGCTACCGCAAGGCTCTTGGTCATGAATGCATCCTCCTGTCCCAATCGAGCCATCATAAATCTAACCTGTATCTGACACCTGAATAGTAGAGGTAGGCCGAATAATACTAACACTATATCAGCTTGTTAGATAATGGCAGCTCTGTCGTACTCGCTGTCGCATGAGGGGCATCGTAATTAACATCCTTTGACGAGGCCGAGAAGAAACGGCAAGAATGGTGAACGAGCCATCTCAACATCCGAGATAGAAGGAGCCAGACTTAGATTCCGCTGTGTTTTACGAATGATGCAAAGTTCTGTTTTCTACATTCTGACTGCTGCACGTTGAGATATGAGTCGTGGTGGACAAATTGGGTCGCAGATGAGGCGCGCTCTTTGGAATCAAGTGTTGTCGTATTCCATGGCAATAGGCATTGCTAATTTACTAATGCACTACTTTGTTCGTAGGAAGCACACTTCAGTGTAAAACCAACACCTGGGCAAACACAGTCCTCAAGGAGTCAGGAAAATTGGAGAAGAACCGCGATTATGCAAGCTCTAGAAATTGGATTCAGAATCGGCTTCTAGGCCTGCTTTGATCACCCGAGAAAGAACAGAACAATTAAAACCTACTCCCTTGAGATCTAGGCTCTGCTGCTGTAGTAGCACATTGAATACCAAGATAAGACAAAGAGAAAATATAATAATACCTACGGAGTAGCTAAAATTTTATTGAAGAGCAAAGATGATGCCTTTCCTGGTGATACTGGATTAGCTGTCCCTTAAATACCTTGAGCCAATCATCTTAGCCCTAGTAGTCATTAAAACCCCGTGTGCACAAAATCGCCAACACACTACATGATCGCAATGCCTGATCTCCCGCCGATCACTTCTTGCTTGCCTCTTCGTCACAGTCAGCCTTCATCAAAGCGTCAAGAATGGCATTTCCTTCCTCGATGTCATCGGGGTCCACTCGAGGTCTCGTTAGTAAGACAAAAAGACACGGGTATTCGAATAAGCCTACTTCTGAGACCGTAACTGTACTGGAAGTTCGGGCGATTGCCCCAATTATCCTTGATGTACCTGTACTTGGTCGGTGGGGGGTTGGTGTTGGAGCTGTTGCTGCTCTGGTTCCCCGAAGCTGGCGTGGAGTTCTGAGAGGGCATTGTAGCAGGCTAAAGATGGTGATGTTAGCATAGGGCCATGAAAGGAGAGCCATTTGAGAACCCGCAACATAATTACCTGATAAAGGTGTGGACTGTGGTTGTGCTTAATCGCTTATAGCGTGACGTGGAGGTGTAGCGGTGAAGTTTTTGGACGAAGTCTCATGACGACGTCCGCGCGAAATAGTCTAATAAAGCTTCCTTAGCAAAACCTTATCAATGGCGGTTGAACCTCGGTAGTAAGTAGTATACGGAGACAGCGTAGTTGCGCCGCCTGGCGCACAACTTTACCCTATAAACAGACTATCCTGTTCTAACCTACGTTCATTCTGTGTTGTTCTGTGTTCCTTCTAATGTTTTACTACACATTCTCATGTTCAGTCACTTCTAGTATTTTTTTTGGTTCACTCCTTTCCATTGTGCTAACCCTTTGCATCCTAGTTATACGCATCCAGTTTAATGTTGGCACAAACGTTCTCTTTCACAGTAACCTATGTTCACTCTTCATTTAGTAGAAACATCAACACTTTACGATAACTATTTCTCACCGATGCCATGCACATAATACTCATTCATAAGAGGGCCTTTCAATCCTCTGCTATTGTAATCATCTAAACTCATACTCACACTCATAAGTATACTCACACATACACCCACAATTACACCCACACCCTCGCGACTACACGGAAGACTTCAACACATAAGCAACCGACTTGATAAAAATGGGCCCCACAAACATGCAGCCTACATCCTCTCCTGGCAAAACCCCCATCGGCGACCTCTTGAAAGTGGACTATTGGCAGCAGAAGATCGACTCCATCAAGAAAACAAGAGCTTCCCTACGCGACGATCTGGATCAACATGGCCCTAAAGACATCGAATTGCGGCAAGAGATCCAGTCGCGACTTGACAGCATCGAAGAAATAATGCTGAAGTTATCCCTCCACATGGAAGAAGTGACATCGGTCGTGCGGGATCACACTCAACTGTTGCGCGCAAAGCATGAAGAAGACAGGGACCACGAATGCTTTCAGGCTTTCGCGGTCATCCATCCCGAATTCCAAAAGCGGCAAATTGAATACACCAAGGGTGGCCTGCTCCAGGACTCATACCGCTGGATCCTCGAAAACGACGACTTTCAGAGATTCCGGAATGATCCAGAAAGCCGATTGCTTTGGATCACAGGCGATCCTGGCAAGGGGAAGACAATGGCTCTTTGCGGCATCATCGATGAGCTGAACAGCCAGCCGTCGCATACGCTTTCGTATTTCTTCTGCCAGGCCACCAAACCTGACTACAGTGATGCAATCTCGGTTCTCCGCAGCATTATATGGTTTCTCTGTGTCAAGCATCGGATGCTCATCAGATATGCCCGAGATACGTACGATTACTCAGGCAAGGATGTCTTTGATAGACCCTCTGCGTTGAGCATTTTGCAGAGTATTCTCACTAACATGCTCCAAGATCCCTGCTTGCAGGATGTCACCATCGTCGTCGACGCTCTAGATGAGTGCTCAGATGACACCAGGCAACAGCTCATCGAATTTATCGTCAAATGCTCGACCTCTCTCCTCGCTAAGTGGATCGTGTCCAGTCGTAACTGGTCATCTATCAAGAAGACAATCCAGCATGCCCAGCATATTAGGATTTCGCTTGAACTCAATAACGCTGCAATTTCTCAAATGGTCAAGACATATGTGCGATGCAAAGTCGATGGCTTGGCTAGGACTGGGGATTACGACAAGAAGACAA